>JAJPUD010004138.1:67671-189198 GCA_023553655.1 Myrmecobius fasciatus | reverse complement strand
AAAATGGCCACAATCAGGGTTGGAGAGCGTGTGGAATGATAGGCACAGTAATGCATTGTCAGGGGAGCTGGGAAATGATACAACTGTTTTGAAAAGCAATTGGAATTATGCAAATGAAGGGACCAAAATGTCCCTAGACTTTGAAGCAGAGATTCCATTACTGAGCTTATACCCCAAGGAAGTCATTAAGGTAAAGAAAGACCATATATATATATATAAAATTTATATTTATATTAACAGCAACACTTTTTGTGATAGCAAAGAATTGGAAACAAAGTAGATGCCCATCAACTGGTAAAAGGCTAAATAAGTTGTGGTACATATATATAACACAACATTACTGTGATAGAAGAAGTAATGTGTGATAAATACAGAGAAACATGGGAAGATTTATATGAAATGATGCAATAGGCAGTTCAGTAGAGCTAAGAAAACTAAACCAAAGTTATAACTATGTAAATGGAAAGAAGACCATCACACCAAAAGAAAAAAAAAAAGAAAAGAAATGTAACAAAATTATAAAGATCAAGCAGGAGCTGAATGAAGACATAGTAGGGAACACAACAACACACTCTTTCATGGAGGTGGGAGGTCCACAGATGCTGCACACTGCACCTGTTATCAGACTTTTTCAGTGTATTCATCAATTGTTCCCCCCCCCCCTTTAAAGATTACTATTTGTAATAAGGGATGGCTGAGAAGAGGATAGTGAGATAACTACAATAATGTAAGAAATACATCAATAACAATATACTAAAAAGTAAAAGGGCAAAAAAGGGCCTTGAACACAAGTCCTATAACTCCCAATGGAGTGCCCCTTCCACTGTCCTTCCTAGTCCCTCTGAGTGCTGCAGAGAACTTTATAGCTTATGATGTGGTCTCATATATGTAGCCCTGGCTGGACTACAAGGGCAGAGCTTGTCCAAGGTCACAAAGCCAAGGCTGCAACTTCAAAGTCCTGACCACTAGTCCTGTATAATTCCCATTTTGCAGCAGTGCTGCCTCATGAAAATTCACCAGCTCTAATTTGAACATTAGAAGTGACAAGGGAGGTAATAGGACTTTGCTGAGTTTAAGACAGTTTTGTTCAGTTGTCATTTAATCACAGTTAATGCCTAGAAAGAAGTATGCAGTGGATGTTTCATCAAAGGAGGCTTTTCTATCCTGCTGCTGCATAAAGTACATTATGCATTAACAGGAAAGGAAGATGCAGAGACCCTCTACAATGAATGCCAACATCAAAAAGGGTCTAACTTCTGACTGGAGTGGGTGACAGGTGAATTTTTCCTCCCCAGAAAATTTACTATAAACTCTGTCAGCTTTAAAACCAAGTCACCTTCTTGAAAGGCTAGAAGGAAGCACAAAATCTGCTAAAATGTAGTTTAAAAGGGATAAATTTAAATCCTATATTTGGATTGACAGAATAACCATATAAATACAGAAAGGCATGATTAGAAAGTGTTATGTATCAAAAACCATACAAGGTGATTCATAAAGTAATGTGTATTAAAAATAAATAAATTCACTAAGAAAAAAAATCCAAGGAACAAAATCTATTAAAACAAGAAAGGAAGTGCATGAGGCAGTTAGTTGGTGCAGTGGATAGGGCATCAACCCTGAAAGTCAGGAGGATCCCAGTTCAAATCTGACCTCAGACACTTAACACTTCCTAATTTGACCCTGGGCAAATCAATTAACCCCAAATGTCTCAGCAAAAATAAATAAATAAATAAATAAAAAAAAAAAAAAAAAAAAAAAAACCAAAACAAAACCAAAGGGATTACAAGGCTATGAAACTATTAATATGATAGATAAAGAAACATAGCTTAAAGTAAAACATGAAAAAATGCAAAGAAAAGGAAACAGAACCAAGAAACTTTGTATATGATTACAACATAAATGGAGAGAATAACAAAATAATCAAAATTGAAGGCTACACAATTACTGTGATCAAACTTGACCCTGAAAAAGAGATACAAGAAGGATCCTTACATACAAACATATAGAAGCTTGCCTTATGGTGGCAAATAATTGGAAACCGTGTGGGGCTTATCAGACCACTGGGGAATGACTGAACAAGTTCTGATTTATGAAGGTAATGGGACATTATGGTGCTGTAAGAAATGATGAAGGGGGTGTTTTCAGGGAAACCTTGGGAAAATTTGTATGAATTTATGCAAAATGAAGTAAGCAAGACTAGGAGAATGTTTTATGCAGTAACAGCAATATGGTAAAGACAGATGATTTTTGAAAGACTTGGGGAACTATTATCAACATGATGACCAAACACAATTCTTCATAATGAAACATAGTAACCACTTCTAGATAGCTAATGGATTAAAAATACAGGCTGATTCCTTTTTCTCTCATATGTGGAATTTGTTTTGCTTTTTTATAATGGTTTTTATTTTTCTTGCTTTCTCAAATGGGAGGGAGAAAAAAGGGAGGAAGAAGGGAGACAATGTAAATCTGAAAATGAATTTTTTTTTGTTTTTAAAAGGAGATATAAGAAGACACCTATCTCTGCTTCTAGAGTCTAGGAGACTATGGCTGGAGAAAAGTAAACTACATACATATCAACTTATATTTGGCTAGCATCACTGAACTTTTTCCCTTCCTCTTTTTATTTTCTTTGCTATAAGGGGAAAGTGAGTGAGAGAAGAGAGAAAGTGAGAAATGTGGTGCTGCAATAACAAGAAGATTACGTGATGATCAACTGTGATGGACTTGGCTCTTCTCAATAATGCAGTGATTCAAGGTAAATCCAATAGACCTAGGATGGAAAATGCCATCCACACCCAGAGAGAGAACTATGAAGACTGAATATTGATCAAAGCACCCCCACCCATTTTGGTCTGATTTTTCTTGCACAACATGCCAAATAGGGAAATATACTTAAAAAGAATTGCTCAAATTTAACCTAAATCAGATTGCTTGCTGTTTTGAGGAGGGAAGAGGTAAAGTAAAGCAGAGAGAAAAATATGGAACACAAAGCTTACAAAAATGAATGTTGAAAAGTATCTTTATGCATATTTGGAAAAATAAAATACTATTAAAAATTTTTTTAAAATATAGTGTTGTGTAAAAACAATCTTAGTGTCTTAGTGGAGCACAATCTCAATAGGAATTAACAGTGTTACATGGATTACATTAAGAGAGATAGAATACAAAGTGTGCTAAGTAATGACTTCATTGTTCTCTGACCTAGTCAGAACATATGTAGAGTAACTGCTTTAAATTCTAGGTGCCTTATTTTAGAATTATTAAGCTGTATTGCACTGAGAGAAGGACAACTACAAAGGTGATGTGTTGAGGCTTGGTGCTATAGAGCATAGAACATTGGGCCTCAGGAAAGAAATGAATTCAAATCCGACCTCAGACACCTATCAGCTGTGTGACCCTGGGCAAGTCATCTAACCCTGTTTGCCAATTTTCCCTCATCTGTAAAATGGGGACAATAAAGGTGCCTGTCTCCCAAGGTTGTTGGGAGGATCAAAATGAGTTAATATTTGAAAAGTGCTTTGTCAATTCCAAATGTTAATTATGATGATGCTGATGAAAGGAGCAGAAAACTATATCTTATATAATGGGAAACTTTTTTTAATCCCTTTGTCCTTGCCTGCTGATCCAACTCATAAAATATAAACTGATATATGGTTCTAAACATAAGTCCCAAGTAAATGTCAGACTGCTTACTGCACCTATTAATCATTCCTTAAAGCTTGTAAGAAGGTTAAAAGTTAAGTCGTATATTTAGGTCATGGAAGACTACTAATTTCTCCTTTTGGGAGGTAGGGAAGAGGAAATTTGTTTGTTAATCTTGCATATGTGAATAACACCAGTCCTTGTCCAAAATTCTAGTTGCACAGTTTATAAATCAAGGACCGTGCATGTATATGGTTAGGCCCACTAGTTCTGGGAATACACAGAAAACAGGGTCTGAAGCTTTGTGTAAGATAAAGCTTAAGTAGTTCAACCTAGAGTTGGTCTGCTTCTTTCTCGGTCAGGCATTGTCCTCTGGATCCCTAGGCAGTGTCTTCTGAACTAGAAAAAACTGTTTAGGAACACTCAAGCCCTCGGGGTGAGAGGTATCTCCTGTATAAAAAGAATGCTGAGAGCCCCAACTGTTGTTGGCTTGCCACCTTGTTTACAAATCTATTTGGAGAAAGATTTATGGTGCTGGCTTCAGCAGCTTTTCATGGGGAATGGTGGCTGTCTTCAAGCTTTGGATGGATTACAGATTCTGCATGGGCCCCAAAGAGTTGAGCCAGGAATAATGGAAAGTTGCTGATAGATTTCTGCTTGATGAAAGGAACAGTTAAGTCTTAGAGCTGTCCAAAAGTGAAATGG
Source organism: Myrmecobius fasciatus (assembly GCA_023553655.1). Taxonomy (NCBI): domain Eukaryota; kingdom Metazoa; phylum Chordata; class Mammalia; order Dasyuromorphia; family Myrmecobiidae; genus Myrmecobius; species Myrmecobius fasciatus. The sequence goes on along the minus strand of JAJPUD010004138.1, from coordinate 184,848 downwards.
GCTGACTGGAAAGGTAGCAGATGCTTCCTTATTGAAGGTGGGTAACCATTTTTGGGGTATGACGTAGAAAGGATTCTTCTTCAGGGACAGATTGGACTAATGAGCTCAGAGATCCTGTTTAACTCTGAGCAATAACACAACAGTCACTTTCTTACATTCTAGGATGAGAGAGTCTTCAAGAAAGACTTCTGATAGAGGCTCACACCAATGGAAAGGATCAGCCACCAAGTGGCTGTATAAAAGGTCATATGCAGGTAAGCAGAAAGACTTTCATACCTAGTGGCAGATTCTAGGGCAAAGCAATCTTTCACTTAGCTTCAGAACTGTTGAAAAATAAAAACTGTATTCTTCTCACTATGAACATTTCACAACTCAGTTTATTGTTGCCATGAGCTCAGAGAGCAGTGAGGAGAAAATTGTGATTAAGACAATGAGTTCTCTTAGGGGAAGGGGAAAGGGAAGAGGGTGGGAGGCTAGGGACATGATGGTCTTAGAATGAAACAAGATGAAAATAGAACAAAGCAGAAAAATGGGATTGTAGTTCTAACATCTAGTCAAACCCCTCTGTGTCCTTAAAAAATTTCCCTTCTAGGCCTCAGGTCCTACTAGCAGAAAAAGACTAAGTTCTCATTCTTCTTCCAAGTCTAGATCCTATCCCGGAGACATTTCTGAAAGATCAAGAGCCTCACAGTCACTGTGAAGGCCAACAAGGACTGTTTCATAAGGATTTATTTTAATGTCTAAAAAAAAAAATCAAGAGTCGAGAGATCCATCAAAAGCATGCTAAGTTTAGCTATCAAAGTGTTAAGAACTGGGCTCGAGAAGATCTAGACTGCTTCATTAATTAATGACTAATGATTATTAATACTTCATCCCTTTCCTGTAGATTCACAACTCACTTCTCTAGGGAGCACTAAAATCAGGGGTGGCAATGGAAAGAGACTGGCAAGAAGTCTTGTCTAACTTTGGAAACATGGAGATTAGACAGACTGAGCATGCTACTTTAGTTACTTTTGATCAGACTAGGCTAACTTCAATCTGGCCATAATTTAGAGCCAGCCCATGAGATAAAGTATTCTGAGGAAGGGAAGATAATCGTTGGACAGAATGCTTTCACCCAATTATCCTGAATTGGTGAAGTTCCTGAACTTAAGAACTTTTTGTTTTATCTTTGGGGCTTTTTATTTAGAAACATGAGACACTTCCTAGAATTCAGTTAAAAATAATTGCAAAAAATGTAAGTTATTATTTGACAAAGGCATATATGGAACTGAGGCTTTTTCCACTGAATATTTAAAAAACCGGAGCAATATTACTTTAGATAAACGATTCAACTGACACAGAAAATGCTGTGCTAAAGACACAGAAATTTACAAAGCCATTACCCTCAAGCACTTCATAGTCTAGTAGCAGAGGCAATAAAACAGTGGCATAAATAACTCTAAATTAAACAGAATGCAGCAAGTACTGAAAAGAGGCATTAAGGGCAAGGACAGCTCAGAGAGAGGAGTCTTTTTCAGCTAGGAGAATCCTGGAAGGCTTGATAAAGAAGGTGGCCCATCAGTCAGATGGAGATGGGTAGCAGGTAAGGGAACCAAAGAAGGAGGATGAGCATGAAGGTGGAGAGGCACAGAACAGGGGAAGACACAAAGGCTAGCAAATGAAACCTAAGTGCATTAGAACACTACCAAGTGAGGTATTTGAGAAAGAAAGGAGGAATCAGAATAGGTTTTGTGGAGAAGGTGACAATATGGGGACTTTCAAGAAGGGGTAACAGATGGAAACCAAATCAAGGCCTTCAGAAGGAGAGGGCTGTGATGGAGGGATTTCCAGGGCACATTCAGAATTAAAGGCAATAATGTAGATGTGCCCTGCCAACTACTACTTTACAGAGAAGGGCCTGAAGGTCAGAGAGGTTAAAGCCATTTGTCCAAGGTCACACGAACAATAACAAGTGAAAGTGGGGTCTGAATTCTCCTGTCTACAGGGGTCTCCTGTATACCAAGCCAGTGCTCCCCTTAGAAATAGGACCTAAGGGGAGCAGGAGCCTGAGGACTTTGGATCAGGCTAATTTGTAGTCTGACAAGTTCTTTTAGAAATGAACTATAACAGGATATCTCCATGCTCCCCAATGCACTCTCTACTTTGTTTTGATCTGATATCCTATTCTGAAGATCACATTGTGCTTGCTCCTAATTCTGAGAGGTTTATGAGAGAATTTGGCCAAAATCAATACAGTTCTGACCCAATGTTATGTGGCCTGACTGCAGAGAGCCACTTAGCTGTCCAATAACCTGATGAATCTATGATCTCACCGATACAGGATGCCTCCATAGTGCACATTATATCCAATGGAACCGGCAATGTGGCCCTGGGCATTTCATGACCTCCCTAGGTCTCTCAGTTTGTTATTAGCCAAATGGGGGAGGAGTGAGTGATGGTGATGGTGATGGACCAGATGCATTCTCCAAGGCCCTTCCTGTTCTAAACACAAGACCCCAAGGTCTTGGTCATCCTGTGTGACTCTTCCATGTGTCTATGCAGTCTCCTCACAGAATTAACTCAGCATGCTAAGAGTCTTCCCTGAGTCTGTTATTAATTCCTGAGTACTAGTGTGCTGTGCCTGAGGTATTGCTCTCTGGACCAACTTCTTTTCTGGCCAAACATGCCCACAAGGAAGGCACTAACGTCGTGTCTCACAAGTGTACCATCTTTGTGCTTATGATGCGGCGTCATCCTGGGATGTGGGGAAGCCTCTTCTCATTGCCTGTGGGTCACCTGCCACTGTGGTCCTATATTCTTGGTGCTATGGCACCTGGAAGGTGCTGGGTGTGAAAACAGAGAGGCGGAGAGCGGCTTGGCACCCGAAAGGGCACTGATTCCCCAAATGTAACCCAAGTTTGCCTTCTATGCAGTTTGGGAGTCAGTTCACTGTCCAATGGTGACCCCCAAAGTGAAGAAGTTCCTCTAATGGGCACTAACCAGACTAGCTCAGATGGCACGAAGACTTGATCCTGTTTAAAACCCAGGATTCTGGCCCCGATGCCAGCTAAGCAGGATGAAGCCCTCCAGAAGTGCCATCTAGTCCTGTTTTCTCTGCTCTTTTGTGACTCATCAAAGCTAAATTCACAAAGCCCGAATGTCTCACAACTGCCTTTTCCTAATGGGGCTTATTTTGTGCATCTTCTTATCCCTGGGATGGGAAACTTCACATTGGCACTATAAATAGGCAGCACAGAAAAGAATACTGACATTTCAGAGCACTGACATTGGCTTGGCGTGCTCCTTAATGTTTTTCCACATTGGGCAGGGCTGATCCCTTCAGAACAGCTCTTTTGCAAACAAGCTCACCTATCTGTGAACAAGCCAGTTTCCACATATGGGTTCGAAGAAGATGGAATGATTAAAGTTCTTCTGTGGGGAAATTCACACAAATGTGGCAGGTACCTACTTCCAGCACGTTTTTCCTTTGCTTCTATTTTCAGGATTTGTTGCTTACGATGGCACTTTTCTGCCTTGAGAAGGTCCTTGAGACTCTGGGCTCCTGGCATACATGAAGCTCTCCTCTAGTTTTCCCCAGGCCCTCCATATTGTTCCCCACTCCTCCTGGCTTCTGACAGGGAGAAGAGTACTTCCAATCCAAGAGCGGCAACAAGTTAAAAAGAGTTGGTGTGGCTATGAGAAAATGGCACTGACTACATCACTAATGATGAAGAATATCCTTCTGCACCAACATAAAAATGTCTGGTCTGAAATGGTGGTTCTGTGGGTCTTGGTGGAAGAGGGACCCAGCAAGCCACATCTGAAAATAGCCCAGGAACAGCTGGCCAGCAGGAAGAAGAGCTCTCTGCACCTTTCCTGGCATTGACTGACCCAAACCACAGTAGAAGCTGCCCCAGGAAGTAGAGAGGGGAGGCAAATCTTCCCACTCCCATAAAAGATACTATGTCCCGGACAGATGAGGTTTCTTGATTGATGTTACCCTGGCCACTGGCAGAGGATGATTTCATGAGAAGCTAAATCAAACCAACATGAGGCTGAAACCAGCCCATACAAAGGACAAGTTCTGTTTCTATTAAAGAGGTCTGCCTAGAGATTTCTCATCCGTCTGCTTTCCCAATTCCAAAATGGAAGGGGGAGGGTTAGCACAATGCCGTTGGGTCTCTCTCCTAGAGCTGGTCCCCCAACAAGCTGATTCATACTGAGAGGTCTTTTTCTGGCTCTCTGATGGGGCAGCCCATTGTGACAGTGGTCCCAGGACTGTTCATTCTGTTGCACTAGATTATTTCAGCAGGTAAGCCAAAAAGCTTCCAGCAGAGGCACTGCAGCAGAACAAGTTAGGAAGGGAGTGATGAGGGCATGGATCCTTGCAACTTTAGCTCTCCTCTAAATGGTGCTGGTCTTGCTATAGAGAAAAAAAAAAGTTTCCAATCCTTAGCCCTAGTCAATGTGTCATTAACAGTCAAAGGGCAAATAGAAGCAGGGAAAGGGGGCAAGGGCAGTGACTTAGACAGTTGGGGATGAGAAAGGGGGGCAATGGTCAAGAAATGAAGTATTTTAAAAACAGTTTTGAGGAGCAGTTCCAGAAAGAACCAAGACCTTATAGGTAAGAGCAGGAAATCTGTTTTAGACTCTGAAATGTCATCTTTTTGCAATTATAAATAATCTCCACATGACCATTTCTGAACAAGGAAAGGGAGAGGTCAGAAATACTAATGCTCAGAGGTGCAAATGGTTCTTCTTCCCATGGGTCCATAAATCACAGAACAGCACACTGTACAAAGATGGGTTTGGAGCCTGTTGCTGGATAGATAAGTGAGGTTGTGGAAGGGATTAGCCACTCCAGGGCTCTGCTCTGCAAATGCTTTAGAAGCCCATCAGGAAGGCCTATGGAGGCTTAGGCCAGGGAGGAGATGCTTCCCTTTTGCTCGTCTCCAACAGAGCAACAAATCAACATTTGTAAGAACTTTCTTCAGGCAGACAAGCACCGTCTCCATCATCTTAATCTCATAGAACTGCAAGAGGCACCAAGAAGTTACAGGCCCCACGTAGTCAGGTTTTCTGGGATCTGAGGCCAGCTCAGATTACCAGCCACATGTTAGCCCAAGGACAGAAGCCATCTCCTTGCTAAAATGGGCATTTTTCAAAGCAGGATAAAAAATTACCAAACATATCAAGATAAATTCTTGTCCTACTGACAGTTTTATCTCTCAGATATTCAAGAAGCTACAACAATGAGAATTTCAATGATAAACTCTAACAAAGAAAAATTAGTTAGTGAAGTAGAAAGGGTGGAGGTCTGGAGAAAATGTCCAGGCTTAATCACATGCACCTCCTATTTCACACTGCAAAATGTTCAGAGAATGATCCGCCCAGTGAGCCAGTGACTCCACAGGAGAAAACTAAGGTTCAAAAAAATCAAATTCTGACAACTCAAACACATACAAAGGAAGACAAGGAAGAGGTGTCTAAAGAGATGAAGTCCACTGTGCAGGCTGCTTTTTGCTAAGGATGCCCTTGAACAAATGACCAAGAAGGACAGATGACCAAGGTTTTATAAAAGAATGCCATACAAACCTGGAAGACTGCTCAGAAAGCGCCTGGGAACAAGGCTAAGAACATGAATGAAAAACCTTCTGAAAGATGTGTTAATGGGAAGAGATGACAAAGAAAATGCACAACTCCTCATCCTAGTTTGCTTCCACTTTCTGATCAAGGAAATCAAATCCCAGACTGGTTAAGAGAGAAGTCCAAGTTCAAGATACCAGGTATCAGGACAAAAAGTCAGCCCTCAGTTACTTTATGGTAATGATATAAAACCAACTAAATCACAGGAAGCTGGAAGATCTTGAGGAGGTGATCACAGAACTATTTCAGGAGTTTCTAAGAAGTAAGGAAAAAAGGGATTTGGTGTCAGAAGGCTGGAGATGGGCAAATTTCCTTCATTGTAAAGAAAAACTGGGGGAGAGGCGAATTCTAGGCTTACAATTCAAAATCAATCCCTGGAAAAATTTCAGGGCTGCACTAAGAATACTGTGATTAATGAATTAGCCTCATTCAATGGAAAGGCCACAAGATGGAGAGTCCAAGGCCGTGGGGTGAAAGCCTGGTTTTGCCATTTACTCCCCCCATGAACCTTAGGCAAGTCACTTGTCTACAACCAGGAGGGTTCTCCCAAGGACCTCCCAACTCCAGAGCTACAATCTGGTGGGACCCATTGTGCAGGGCTGAGATCCTGGCTCTGTCCAGATCAACATCTCAATGACTTGGCTGAAGATACTCAAGGAGAATGTGTCACATGTGCAAATAACACATAGCCAGCAAGCACAGTTAAAAAGCCAAAGAAAATTAATATTCACAGACATCTTCAGCTTTTGGAAGGTTGGGCTAAAACTAACATTTATGATAGGATTTGGAATTGCAATTTCACTGGTGTATGGAAATCCCAGAGAAAGAAATTCCCTCTTCCAATGATGACTAATACTCTTTTCTATAATTTTAAAGTTATAAGGGAGCTGCCTAGAGTCTTGAGGATGTATCTTACAGAAGCTATATGGCTTCTTGAACCTAGATCCTCTGGGCTTCAAAAATGGCTCTCTATTCACTAAACCATCTTGTTTTTTTATAAGATGGCATTTAAGAAAGAAAAACATAAACTTTTACATTTGGGCTAAAAGACCAACTTCAGAAGCGTATGACAGTGAAGAATTCTTCAGAGTATTGTTAAGTGAAGTCGCTACCAAAACAGCTTGTGGAATATACATCTGGATTAATGGAAATATAATTATCCACATTAAAGGATGCAGCAGTCCTAAATAGATCGGACCACACCTGGAATATTGCTATCATCTTGTGAAGTGGATACTGACAAAATGAAATTAATTCAGGAGGGCAAACAAAATAATGAAAAGTCTGGAAATCATATGATATGAACCTAGTTGAAAGAACAAGGAATATTAATCCTACAAAGGGAAAAGAGAGGGAAGCTCATCAAATATCACATGCAAGAGAAACTATATTTAGACTGTATAGCTTCAGAGGGCAGAAACAGTATCCGTGGACAGAAATAAAAGTGAGGTAAATTTTATCATATTGTGAACTAATTAAGAACTGATACAGTTCTCCAAGAAAAAAAAAAAAAAAAAAAAGGATTTGCCATATGATGAGGTAGTGAGTTCCCTGTCACTCTATCAGGAATACTTTGAAGGGGATGGGGAGAGGCAGGGTAAAAGGTGGGGAAAAGGTTGTCTAGATGAGCACTAAGATATCTTCTCTACCTAATAATCATGTTGGTCTGGGACCAACAATCTGAGGCTTAACTATAAGCCCCAGACTCTTTGAACACATGTAGTGAAGAAGCCACTGCTACCTGACAGAAGAACTGTCCCTGAAGAACTCATCTGTACCCAGCTGGGAGGGCATTTGACTTTCATGTCCATTTCAACTCTCCATCCAGGGGTCGCTCACTCAAAGAAACATAGCTCTCACTCATTCTCATTTCTACCTTTCCCCCAACACACTTGGTTGGTTGCTCTACCTCAGTTTCCAAAGGAAACGAGAGACTTTTGGGGAGATACTTCTTGATTCAGATTAAAATAGTAATTTGTCAGTGGAAAAGGGCAAGTATTTCTCAGAGAAATCCCTAGTCAGATCTTCAAGAAAAAGTCACTCTGTAATCTGTACATCCAGAAACTAAGGTCTTATGTAATTTTCTCATTCTCTCTCTCCAGTGAAAGGTCAGATTCAGTTACCTTCCTCTAACCCCCTAACTCTAACCTAGCTGGCTTACCATTGCTGATTTCTGGCAGGTCGAACTTGGTAAAGTCCCACCACTGAAGCCGATAGGTGGTGTTAGCAATATTACTGGCCACCGCAGACTGTCCATCCCCAATTACTGCCCCTGTGAAGGAAAAAGGGAACCATCAGTCAGTTTAGTACAGCGTTGAACAGGGAACACAATGAAACTTCATTAAGATTTGAGGAAGACAAAGAGGCAAAGGAAAAAACCAAACCTGAATAGAGGAAAGTTAAGAATACCCATACCCTTCAAATAATGCACTGCCCCAAGGGCAACTGATTCCCTTTTCCTAGTAAGATGCTACATGATAAAATTAGTAGTCTAAATTAATAGAGGACTACTAAATGTCCACAATATGTCACATATGGTACCTGACACAAAGAAAAGACATTATCTCTGCCCTCTGGGTTCACCACACCAAGAGACAGATGAGAAGGAATCCAAACCCTGGGAAGGATGGAAAATGGGAGGGGGGTGATGGAGTTAGGGGTCGGTCAGTCTCAGCAGGATGGAGACAAGAACAACAAAGAGAAGTGAGCAAGCATTTCAGTTTTTGGTTATCTTTGGAATAGGCAATGCTATCTGAAAGAAGGCTTCTCCCCTTTTGTACATGGCCCTCTTCCCACTAAAGCACTCCAAAATGATGCTACCAGTGGAAAAAGACAGCCAGCAAATAGCTGATTAGATTGGGAAAGGTAGCCAAGAACAAATGAGATGATATTTGTTGATCTCTTTAGACCCCTAGCATCTAGCACAGCAGATATTTATGAGTTTAGCTTTGCAGCATCAGAATATTTTTATTAAGGCAATATTTTATAATCTCCCCACGAGAATTTCCCTGAATTCCCATTCTTTTTTAACGTCTCATGGTTTAACTTCTCTGAGATATATACTTCCGTATGACACTTTTTTCCTTGGTAACCAATTAAATAAAAAATGGATTAAAAAACTGGGATGACACTCTAATTTGCAGTTGTATTTCATTTCCATGAACATGTCATTTTTTCCTCCTCCTCTTTTGGAGATATATTCCATAGACACCCGCCCCTCTGATTAGACATAGCCAAACCCTCCTGGGAGCAGAGAATAGACTATACCAGCTCTCTGAGTGGTACACTCTGCTGCCAGTCAGCTAGCTCCCCCTTAGGGAAATGGACAACATGAAGGCTTTTCTTACTTTGGCACAACAAGCCGAGGCCGACCCGGATTTCTCAGTCACCCAGCTCGGTACTGTGTTGGAAAGGCCTTAGAGCTCATCTAGCCCAGCCCTTAAAGTCTGCAGATGAGGAAACTGAGGCCCCAGAACTTAAGTGACTTAGCCAGGTGACACCTGCTGTCAAGTAGCAGAGCCAGGATTTAAAGGTCGGGGTCAATGACGCCCAACCTCGAGCTCTTCCCAAACCACCTTATTTGTCTTGGTGGATGGGCTGCTTTGCTACCCTTGCTATTTAACTATATCCTCTTCATAAACTCAAGAGACCACAGAGAGAAAGCATCTGCCACTTTAGCCACTAACTGTGAGAAGACACTTTTGGAGTCTGTTGTGCAGCTCTGAGAATTGATTTTCAGGAAACTCCTTCCAGGAAGAGTAGCTTGATGAGCATTTTTCCCCGTCCCAGTTACAATGACAAAAGGAGAGTGGTTAAGTATTTGAGAGGTAAAGATCTCAAGTTAAAAATATAACTCCTGTTAAGATATTTTTCATGAATTAGTTTTAAAAATCTTCCTTATAACAAAACACTAAACCAAAGTTTTCCTACAGGCCAAGAAAGAAGACACAATTTGAGACACAATCTTGTCTTCAGCATTAGGCAGAGCAAAGACAAGGCCTACTAAATCCAATTACTCTTATGGCTTCTGGGGCTGATCACTCAACAGGCACAAACACCCTGTCTTACTGTACTCCATAAAAATATCTAATCATAATAATTATTTAATTCAGTCCATTTTACTAGGCCTACTGGGCAAAAGGAAGACTTCCGTTTTCTAGTGGGTCTGTGTCAAGAAAGGCAGTACGGCATCATGGAAAGGAGAAGACAAGGATTTGCAGACCAGCTTGGACCCTCATTAGCCCTATGAATGCTGGATTCTTGCAGAGCCTCGATTGTTGCAGATGCAAATTAGATATTGTATAGTCATAATATACATTCTACAGATGAGCTACCATTATGTGCCACAGTCAGATCTTCTCTCTGACACACATTGGTTGTGAGGCCCTGGCAAGTCCCTTAAACTCTTAATTAGGGGAAAAAATAAAACAAAAACAAAAAAACAAACAAACAAACCAAAAAAACCTCTTAGGCAACTCTATAAAACTCTTCTATTGAAGAGGGCCATCAACCTTCATTGGTGAAGGGAGTTTCTTCACTGGAAGCTCTCTATCAATGAACTCATATTTCTTAGTCCTTATTGCCAATTCTAGAATTATGAAAACAGACATTCCAGAATCCTGAAAAAAATGAGCTTTTCTGGTTCTACTATTTATTGTTGCTGAGGGGAAGGAAGGGGATATCCAAGTATATGCAAAATCTGTACCCTCTAAGCCAGGTGTCAGATAATAGCTGTAACTTCTCCAGAGTGTCAATCTTCTCAAGATTATTAGTCTCTTTCAAATAAATTTACTTATATTTCCTTTTTTTTTAGTTGTTACCAGGAAAGCATATACTACAGCCCAAATAGAATGGAAGGGGGCCAATTCATAAATTCATGCAACGTTCTACTACATGTATAACACCATGCTAAAGGCTGGTAGGGATTTAAAAGAAATATAATATAGGGTCCCTGCCATGTGGGAGCTTACAATCTCAATGGATTAGACACACACACACACACACACACAGATCTTCTATAAATACAATCCATCACCCTTTCATAATAACCATCTTATCTTTAATTCTGGGGACCTTATGTGTCTTACCTCCTAGATAGAATGTAAACTCTATGAGAAGAAATTGTGACTTCTCTAAACCATGTATTTCTTCTAGTGCCCAGAACATATTTAATAAAAATAAATTGAAATAAACTGGATTGAGTAAGAAACAAATAACAACGGAGACTTAAGTGACTTAAAGATCTGCTGATAGTGATCTCTAGTAACTGAGTAGTTAAGTCCATCCTAAGCCAATTGTCCCAGAAGACAGTCTTAACATCAAAGAAACATTCAGACTAGCTCTCTGTGAAAGAGTTCAACAGGAGAGATTTCCTTCCAGGGGTGCTCAGGAAAGAGGGAACTTGGTACTAGGAAGACCCTTATCTCAGTGATACAAAACCACAGATGAAGGAGTCAGAGATGCTGGCAGCAGATCAGATACTGTTACCAGGTACTTGTCTGTTGACAGAGATCTGGGTCAATTTAGCTTGACCCTCGGCAATGGCATGGAACAAATTTCCATCCAGCCTTTAAAACCAATATACTTTAGCTGGTCTTGGACCTCCCAAATGAACACTTAAGAATAACACCAAAAGAAACTATTTGTGGGCTCTTTCCCCCAAATCCCAAATAGGGTTAGGAGTTAGTGAGCACTAGAGGTCCTAGAGGCCTGTCTGGGAATTCTTAGTCCCTCAAATTTCCTTGAGCCCTATCAAGTGATGAGCACAATAAAGTTACATGAGCACAGAAAATGTTGATTTTGCCAAAATGAGACCACTATTATACACACTGGTCTATGGGAAGTTCTTTTTTATAATGGAGATTATCATTATATGATGACAAGAAGTTACAGAATCACCCTTTAGCAAACTTCCATCTCCTAACTCAATTTACGATTACAGACTAGCTGGAAACCAGAAATCTTTCAAATCTATTGTTTAAAAGAAAGACTCCTAACCTGGAGTCTATAACTATATTTCAATAGAATTGGCTTCCCTGGCAAGCCTTTCCATGCTTTTAAAAACACTTCTGAGAAGCCATCCAAAGGCTTCATCAGACTGCCTCAAAAGGATCTGTGACAACAAAATATTAAGAACTCCTAGTTTAAAGAGTAACTAGTTCTGGTACTGCGGTCACTGAAAGGTAGATATGATAAGGAAGGGCAAATATCAGCCCTTAGGGGAAAAAACAAACAAAAAACTATTGGCCCAAATAGTGGTAAGAGTTTAAAAGAACCTGATTTCAAGAACGAAGTCGAGATCTAGATGAGCTCTTGTGAGACCTAGACACTGCATTCTCTGGGGTCCTTAAGACTTGCTGCCCTTCTTCCCACTTCTTCCCAAGGAACAGCAGAAGAGCAGGGTCTGAATGGGATGTGCCCTGGCCACAATGACAGCCTGCCATGTAATTCTTTCCCTCCATGGCACACCAAGTGCAATTAGTGGCTCCTCTCAGGAGGTCTCAGGGCGAAGGCATGGGAAAGAACAAATGATCATGAGAGTGAGAGAAGAAACCCAAAGCCAATGGTGTGATAACTTCAAGAGGGAAGAATGATGACAGAAAACAAGCTACTCATCTCTTGCCCTGAGAAAAGCTTTCCAAGTCTTTACCTGACAAAGTGGAAGTCTCAGAAACCCACAATACCCAGTTGAGATGGGATGAACTGTACCAGACCTTGAACTCAGTACTGGAATGTTTTTTGGTTTGCTTCTTCTCTCAGATTTACTTGCTTTGATGCTTAGAAAGAAGAATCATAAACATTTTCTACCAGCACCTGGGGAGGAGCTCAGGGGATAAGGAGAGGCAAGGAGAAAGTGGAGAGGAGGGAAAGAGTAGGGGAATGCAGAAGAGCACAGATATAGGATATTATTCCACAAATGCTTTGGTGAAATGACTTAAGAACCAAGAACCATTAGTAAATGTAGCAGTACACTCAGCTTTGGGAGTGAAGAAAAGAGACAGGTGGTGATGAAGGGGGAAAGGAAAGGATTAAACTACATTCCCGGCCGTGCAAATCTGCTCTATTTGAAGCTGCCTTCACACATGACAGCTGCCTTTGACTATGCTGCTGCTGGGAAGATGGAATGGGAACAGAAGCCTGGGGAAGGAATACTGATTGGGTTGAAAACACAATCATTAACCATGCCTTCCATTTGACAACGTGCAAAGAGCTGGCTACTGGAGCTGTGACTGAATAGTCCAAAGAGAACAACCAATCAGTTTCATCAGAACCTTTCACAGGATCCTACAGCATAAGCTTATGTGGACATAAGATGAGGACAGATTGTGTGCCTCTTTTTTTAAACATATATTTAAAATGGTGTCTTAGGAAAGGAAATGGCCCCCTTTCTCTTCCTGGATAGCAAACCCAAAATTTAATTTGAGATTCCCCAGGCCAAAAAATCCCTATAGTCATGCTCATTCACCAGCTCAGCTGTTCCATGGGAGCTATGACAACACTGAGCCTGCCACCCAGGGCTGTGGGGACACATGAGCCTTTCCCCAGTTGGAGACTTTTTACTGAAATGGCCACAAAGTGAATGCATCAAATTTTTTTTTTTTAAACTAAAAATAGCTACATGTTTCTCTGGCCACATTTTTCTGAAGCAGTTTGAGGAACAGTATGGTGGAGCCCAGTGGTTTTCCAGAGTGTGACCCACAGAATCCTGGCGGTCTCTGAAACCCTTTCAGAGGGACTACAAATGCAAAATTAGTTTTTATTCTTAAATATAAATCACATAAACTAGCTGGAAACCAGAAATTTTTGGACAGATCCTCAATAATTTTAATAGTATAAATATACTGAGAACAAAAACAGTGAACCACTGGTGTAGCAGATATAGTCAGGAAGCCCTGGGTTGCAGTCTCCCCTCTGACATATATTGTGGTTGTGAGATTTATTCAAATGTAATCTCTGGATAGTCTAAACAACTCTAAGCTGCACTATGTGTGCTGATCTGCAACGGTGAAGGGAATTACCAGTTAGGGAGTACAGTACAATGGAAAGAACACTGGATTTAGAGCTAGAAGGGAGAAAAGAAACTTATTAAATGGTTCTTAGGGGACATGTGCTGGGCTAATTGCTTTACAAATATCACAATTGATCCTAACTATAATCCTGCAAGATAGGGGCCATTATCATTCCTACTTTACAGATGAAGAAACTGAGGTAGACAGAGGGTGACAGAGCTTACCCAGGGTCACATAGCTACTAAGTATATGAGACCAGATTTGACTCAAACCTGCCCTTGTGGTCTATCCACCTGAGCCCCCAAGCTGTCAAAAGACCCAGCTCCACAGCCCTTCCTGCTATTTAAATTGGGTATGTCCTTGGTCAAGGCACCTCAGGTGTCTAGACCTCAGTTTCCCAAATATTGAGAGCGCTGGACTTGATGGCCTTTAAGGTCCCTTCTAGCCATAAATCTCTGACCCCATGAAACTACAGATCTAATAGGAACAACTCAAGGAGATGTAGCCTGAAGGTTATCAGGGTCAAAAGATATACCTCTTTGATTTCTGCAACCCAGGTCAGACGGGGCCCACCTGGTAGTTTGGGGTGAGCTCCCATGGGGATGTGTCATGGGAGGGCACGCCATCCTTCCAGGAATTCAGGCTCTGCAACAGCTGGCCCTCAGGACTACAAGACAGAGAGTACTCCGAGAGGAATGCAGGGTCCCAGAGGGCAGGGAGTTCTATCCCCAGGCACTTGGCAAATGGGTGTTCAATATGCACTACACAACTTTATTACCTGGTGTACTAAGCAGGATTTCCTTCGTTTTATCTGTCCTAAACTCACCGTGGTCATGCACAGTAGCTAGCCTCTGATCCATGGGATATACCTTCCAGCTGACATCGTGCCCTAATGCACGTGCTCTTCCTTGACCTCACACTGAAGCATTCAGCCCAACATCTTATTAATAAGGAAATTGTGCTCCCAAGGTCAAATCTTTTGCCCAAGATCCCAAAGATAGGAAGTTTCAGAGGAAGACCTAGAACCTAGGCCTCTGGAGTCCTAAGCCAGTGGTTTTACCACTATTCCACACTGATCCTTCCTATATTGATTTTTACAGACTTAAATATATTCAAACTGTTAATGATTTTGTGGATTTCAATTAAGGCCCTCTCTGCTACTTGTTGCTTAAATACGACAAAGAGACTTTTTCTCAGAGTCTGTATTCTCATCTGTCAAATGTGGATAATAAGATGTCCCCTAATCAGTTCACAGGGTTTGGGGGAAGAAATTGCTTTATCTGTAAGAATACCTTTACTGGTCTTCCTCAGGCTGTCACTCCAAATTGAAGAGCCTGCATTTTATTAGCCAGTGGCCATATGATCAATCTCTCCAAAACTCCCTTGATCTCATCTGGACTCAGAGCCAGGAAGACCTGGGTAGAAACCCTTGGTCTTCCATTAGCTGAGACAATCTGGACAAGGCAACTTATCCCTGTTTGCCTCAAGCTTCCTATCTGTACAATGAGAGCAAGAGCGCCTCCCTCCTAGGGTTATTAATTATGAGGATGAAATTTTATACCTACAAAAGTATGTATGTAATATATAGCTGCCAATAGTATTATCTTCATCATTACTATTAGATGGTGTCCTTTCTGTGGACCTGTTCTGTCTTTCCTGAGCTTTGGCACTATTAGGCACAGAATCACTTTTGTGTAAGGGAGGCAGAAAGGTAAGAGATCTACAGCAGTGTGTGCATTTATATGTGCACACACACATACCCCTAAACTGGCCAATCATGACATGCTTTCTTCACAACTCTGAACTGGGGCTGTGCTGTGTGAGTAACTGTGGGGGTTCCTCTTATCTTGAGGATGGAAAATGAGGCTCTGAGAGTGACCTGCCCAGGGTCTTGAGGATAATGTTAGAGCCTGAAATCAACCTTTGGTCTCTACTTCAAATCTAATTAACTTTTCATTACACTTTGTGGCCCTCCCTGTTTTATACTCAAAAATGAGTTTAACTCAAACTTAAAATGCCAAAGAGAAGACAAGTTCTCGCTAGAGAAAAGAAGTAGAGTTCCTCATTCTGACTCCCCACAGCCAAAAACTGAGCCTTCCCCGTCCACTGGGGCTAAGGAAGACACAGTCAAGTCTGAGAAAAACCTGATGGGGCTAGCCTGGCCTGGTATTCTAGGTTTTAGCTAAAACAAAACCTTCCCACACGATGCCATGTCATACTGCAGAAGAGTTCTGACGAAGCTGACTAGTGTCTGGGTTCTGACCAGACCTGGACTATTTCATCACAGTATCACTGGCAAGGGAGTGAGCAACAAGAGGCTCCATTAGGAATTTAATATAAACTCTTGAGTGGCCACAGGAAACTACACTTACAGTGTGACTTGTGGACCTAAAGATGTCGCCTCTAGTTTACTATCGCTGTCTCAGTATGTCCACAGCTACTCTGAAGTCAAGGCTGGCCTATCCAGGAATTCTGGAAAGGTCCCATGTCTGAGAGGAACGGTGAGGCCAATAAAAATGCCCCAATGTGGACATAGCCAGGTTCCCAAATACCTCATCACAACTGGCCAAAGAGAGGAGAACCAAGCTTGGCCCACATTTGGGGCGCTTCCTGCTCAGAAGCAGATGCCCCAAGGACCCCCTTGGCTCTGCCAGTCAGCACTTCTGTTTGCCTGGACCTTCCTGGGACTCGGTTTTCTCAACAGAAAAAGGGCTCGGACTCCAAGGTGCTCGTCCAGCTGCTAATCCTGAGAAGTGTCTGGGGACACTGTGCTGAGTCTCACAGCCCTCTACAGAGGGCATCTGAGACTCGATAGGCTAAGTGTACACTTGGGCAATCATTTCCAGACATGAATAAAGGATGAGTTCAGAGTTGTATTGATCTCTTCACTGAAAGTACAGAAGCCTCTGAAATGGATAGGATCCTTATGTACAGTAGGACAAAAGCAGAGGTCATGAAACAGGGCAGCAAGGTGGAGTGGAAAGAGTCCCAGACTGGAGGTCCCAACATCAGGTTGGGTTCTGAGCTCTCCAGTTCACCCCACCAGGCTGTTTGCTGCACATTTGCCTTCCACCTCCACCTCACACCCAAATGCCTTTATGAGACTGTAAGCTTCTTCAGGATAGGGGCTGTCTTGCACCTGTATCCCCAACACGTAGCACAACGTTTGGCACATCTATCTACCCATCTGGCTACGTGTAATCTCACTACTACCTAACATAGCCTACTGGTTCCCTACATTACCTGCCTATGTTACCTACACAGTCCTACGGAGCACTGGGAAAATCATTTTACCTTTTGGGGCTTCAGTTTTTCCTTAAAATGAGAGGTGATCTCTATGCTTCCTTACAGAGATCCTCGCGTCAAAAATCCCTAACCGCTCCATGCTACTGACAATATCACTTGCAGTTGTCGGGGCTCATGTCCCCCAAACCCCACTAGTGTTAGGGAAATTGACCTCATGTGCTCATCCCGCACCCCCGACTTCCTTCTACGTACATGTTCTAATAAGTCCAATTACCTCCTCTGACACTAATGAAGTAAACTGGGACGTGCAATTACGAAAGAACATTCAGTTACAAATAAATGACTATCATTACATTCCTTCTACTCACAAAACTGTTTAAGACAAAAACAAATAAGCTCACCAGAACGCACATTACTCAAAAACTTATTAGAATAAGGTGGGTTCCAAAACTGAGAAGTGGTGTTTTTTTTTTTTTTAAGGGGAAACTGAGGTGGGAGGAGAGGGAGACATTCCTAATGGGCAAGGCTTTCATCTGACAAAAGACATGAAGGTGGATGAGCATTTAGAATTCCCACCTCCCCCTAACCTTCATTTGCTATATTTGGATCCTAGTACTTCTGAAAGGAGAATACTAAATGGGCTCACAGGTGAGGTCAGGTAAGTTCCTTCTGACGGGTCTGAGTGGGGGACGTTGGGGACAGGGGGTGCGCACTGTTCAGCCCCCCGGAGATGAGAGGAGGGAGGAGAGAGATGTGAACACTTAATAGCTCTCACCAGTCACAGGATAGAAGCTGTTAGGACTACTGGAGCTCTGGTGCCTGGTGGAAACTTGAGTGATCACAAAGAGCAAGACCAGAGGGTCCTGGGCTTTTCAACGGCAGGAGAGAAACAAGCTTCCCTGCTGCAATGAGGATGCAGATTTTAAAAGCCTTAAATCTGCAAGGAGGGGAAATGGAAATATGCTGAACGTGGGTTTGACTGGCAGCTTTCCTCGTCTGTCGATCACAAGGTAATAAACACTGGGAGATGGCAGAAAAGAAGATAAATGCTTTCAGCAGCGCCATTCCCCACCCTCCCCTCCTCTTCCGCCCCCACTCAGCACATGACAAGAGAGTTAAGCAAGAAAATAAATCAGCTTCTTAACCAACTCTTTTGTTAAAAACTTTTCTTACAGGCCACCTACACGTGAATTACTGCTCTATGAGCCTACATTCTCCTTAGGGGGCCCACCATGGAAAGGGGGAAGGGGTGCGAGTCAAATCAGCACCTGCACATTTCTGGATCCGGAGCTCCATGCAGGAGCCAGGAGCCGGGCCTAAAAACAAGTAGGGAAATGACAGCTCTGACCTAAGGTGGCCAAGGCTCCAGAACATGCAGCCCAAAGGCTCCAGCTCAAAGCTGGACGCACAAGCCTTCCCAGAAGGTCACAAGTCTCAGCACAGAAAGGGGCCTTAAGAGTCCTCCAGCCCAATCCTTTCACTTCCCCTCAGAGCTAAAGAGAGGAAGGGACTCTCTGTGTGTCCTCATATACACAGAAGAAGTAGGCACCAGGCGATCCAAATATAGTACTCCATGCCAACTTTGTGATTCATTCTACTCCCTCCAGGAGGGGCAAGGTGACAGGCCAGCCTCCTGCATCAATCTGCCTAAAGGGAATCAGGACTGGCCTCTGAGGATCAAGAGGAAAGATCCTCAAGGCTTAAGGGGAGAGAATACAAGCACGGTTTTAGGGTTGGGACAAACTTTGGCCATTATCTAATCGAACCCTCTCACTGCACAGATGGGAAGTTCAGAGAGAGAGGCGTATTGTCTATGCAAACAGCAGAGCAAAGATGCCAAGCCCAATTCATTGGCGCTCCACTTGGAGAACGGGACATTGGGCGAGGCTGGGGACAAAGCTGAGGTGCCCGATGCTAATTCAGCAGACTGCAGCTGCCATTATTAATCCATATTCCATTTGCAACTAAGGAAGAGCCCACCCGATTATAGAACTTTCTGACTTTCCACAAGTGCAGCTAAGATTCATGGCGGATGGCAATGAAGCCAGTATTTGAGGAAGGCCAGACAGTGTCCAACCCCTTTCGGCTGCCACTCAGGTTACTCCTCTGCTCCTAATCAACTTCCTTCACAAAGACACAGCTGCTCACGTGGGGCAGGCCTCCAGAGGGATGTGTCCCTGGTGTGGGCAAGTGAACAGGAAGACCAGGTTCTGAAAAGGACCCAAAAATGAGGGCCATGTTTTAGAGATCTGGAGCAGAGAACTCTTCACAAGCAGAAAGGCTGAGTAAGAGCTGATTAGAAATAGCTTCTAATTAAACATTCAGTTTAAATATTAAGACCAGGTACATTCAGAAGCACAACCAAAGAATCATGTGGCCAAGGACTGTCATGGGATGTCTCATGAAGTGGGAGAGCAATTCTGCTCAGCCTTCCCATCCTTGAAGAACAAATCCTATTTCATCCCCAGGCCTTCTTGGACGAAAGAAAGAGCAGCCATCACTGCTTCATCAGACATCTTCACTCGATAAGCTGCTCAGTGGGGTGTGTGAGCAAGGGACACTTCCTTCACCATGTGCTCTGGGAAGAACCTATGGACACATGTCTGGTGTGTTTGCATGGACTCTCGGTGGGTCTCTTTTCCTTCATCACAGCTGTGAGCAAAGTCCATTTCTCACGTTCTTTATGCCCTCTCAGAACCCAGAATGGTTTTCGTTACATAGGCCAGGAAGTGTTCAATGTGTGTCCACAAAAATGACTCATGGGAATATCTAGGAATGCCATTCCTCATCCTGACACAATGCTACTTCTTGTACGTCTAAGCCAAAATTAGACACACTTGTTTTTCATGAGAAGGTGGACATTTCAATGTCCCTCCATTACACATATAAAGAAAAGGACCTCGTGAGGTTAAAGAGCCCTAAATGACCAGGGGAAACTAGCCTACACCAAACCGTGGAATGGAATCAGACATCACCTATATTGCCAAAGGAAAAATGAGACACTTTTGGAAAATAAACCATATTGACATGACTTTGGAGTTTGCCCCTTTAAATGTTCAAAAGTACATAAGTTGGAGAGTAATCAAGGCTTTCATTTTGCACATGAGGAAATCGAGGCTTATGTTAGTTGACTGATCAAAAGAACTAGGATTCAAACCCAGGTCCTCTGAATCCAAATGCAGAGGTCTTGATATACCAATGTTTCAGTCTTGTCCATTCTGGTGTGGAGTAAGGAAGACAGCCGGAGGTCAATAAAAATTAAATCCCCTGAGGCACAGGAGTCTATTCTAAACTTCTGAGATTCAGTAGAGATAATGTTCAGTTCATTTGAAAGTCAACATCAAGACAGTCAACCTCCATGGTTGGCCAAAGAAGCCTGTGTTTCAAATTTGGGCTAATCTAGTTTACCCTGCAAAATCTGAAGAAAGGAAGCAGCAGACTTTTCAGAGCCAGGTAATGCAGACCCAGCACACAAAAGCAGGAATCCCCCAGCCACCATCTTCCTGGCTTCCTACTAAAAATCAAATGCTCAGGCGGATGCTTAGCCTGCGGCTTGTTTCATGCATGTTGCCTTAATACTTTACGGACATCTTACCTTGAAGAAGGGCTTATTGTTTATGTTAGGTCAGATGGATCTTTGAAAAAGCCTGTGGCAAACAAGTAGCTGGCAAAAAGAGGGTTTTCATAAAGGAAAGGAAAAAGAGATTAAGATCTGTCTGAATTGTTTGTGTGTACTGCATGGAAAAGACAGGCCCAGCTGCTACTATTCTGCTTAAGCAGGCTCACATGAGGCAGCCACACAGAAGGCAGTCATTCCTACTTCTCAGGCAAATAGTGGTCACCAGAGTCGAAAGTTCTCCCTTCTGTGACACTTGTTGGGAGAATACAAAATGCTTGCAGGTAGCATCACGCCACAGTCCCATGTCCTGTATTCACTCAATCCAAAGTGTCTCCTTAGTGCTGAGAAAGCCCCTACTCACCTAGCAAGCAGAAACATGTAGAATTCTTGAAAACATTCTGGAAAGTTTATGATGCCGTGTCAGCCACAGTCATCCCAGCTGAAACTCTCCTGCCTGAAAAGGTCCTGTGCAACCTGGCCTTACCATACTTTTCTGGACATATCTCAAATTCTCCCTTCCTTGTAGTCTATATTCCAATAAAAATGGATGTATTTTGAATACATATTTGAATATATCAGACATAATACTCCCTACAAGCTTTTGATTATGATAATGTCCTCACTTTTCCTATTTTTTGGCTGTTGAATTCCTAAATGATCTTTAAAGCCCAATTCAAATATTATGTCCTCTAAGAAGTCCTACCTGACCTCCCCTGGCCGGGAAAGGCCATCTAGAACACTTAGATTTTATATCTAATACACTTATCATATAATCTTTCATGATAGTTTTGTAGGTTTGTATCTTATGTTCTGAGTAGATGGTGACTTCCATAAGGATGGGAACCAAGTTTTATTTCAATTTTTTTATTTCTCTTATTCTCAAGAACCATCCTTTACACAGAGAAGGAATCCAACACATATTGGTTAGGTGATTGCCAATCCATCCAAGCATTAAGTGTCTCCCAAACATAATTCCATATTTCATTTTTAAACAGTGTGGGTTCCTGA
Organism: Myrmecobius fasciatus; assembly: GCA_023553655.1. Taxonomy (NCBI): domain Eukaryota; kingdom Metazoa; phylum Chordata; class Mammalia; order Dasyuromorphia; family Myrmecobiidae; genus Myrmecobius; species Myrmecobius fasciatus. Next base: position 163,338 of record JAJPUD010004138.1, on the reverse strand, counting down.
AAAGGTTACTTTATGCAAAGGTCAGTAACATCAATAGAGTTTTATTAATAATTAAAAGGAAAAAGGAACAATCTTTACTAAATTATCACCCTTTTCAAATACATCCAACACAATACAGCCCAAATTAGGGGGTGTAAAATCTTCCAATCAGAGCACTGTTAAATTGCTCCCCTGAATGGTCTTGGGAAATTCTACCCTAGAAGAAGGGCTTCATCCAGCTTCATATAAGGCTCTTGCCTAGAGGCCAATGTAATTAGCACAGTCATTTCATGCTCTGAAAAATCAGAAAAGAGGGGAGTTCCACTCAAAGAAATGCTGAGCAGTCTTACATTCTGGTTTGTGTTCAACCAAAGAACAAGGGTGCTGGAGTTAAAAAGCCAATTTACAATGAGAGTTGATCAAGGACTTGCAAAACAATGAACAGAATTAAGCAGTGGAATAGATTCCAATGAGAGAGGAGCAGGTGACAGAGCAAAACTGCAGCAGGAGATCAACATTCTACCAATACTTCCAAGCACTTGAGATATTATCAGAAGCCTTGGAAGCAGAAACATCAGGGGTCTAGCAAGGCCTCAAGAACAGAAAAACAGGCTTAGAAATGGCAAGGTGAGGAAAATTCCCCTCTAGGGAAAATCTTTTTACTAAAAAGTCCTTAAGAAGAGAGACTATATTTGATTGGTTTTGCCCTATATCAAGTGCAGAAAGCCACTCAGGCCTGGGTGACTAGATACTCAATGTGATAATCAAAGGGACGGTTTAGTACTAATGTGAGTCAGACAGAGATGTGAGTCCTTTAACTCAGTAGGAGAGAAGGCTGCTGTCTGATACTATTCCAGAGGACAGAGTTAGCTAAAGGGAAAGAAAGAAAATGGTGGAGGAGGCTGCTATGCTTGGTTTCTAGTTCTTTCTTTTCCATGTCTGTGTTTGTTGAGAGGCCAGAGAAAGAGGAGGCTGGCTGAGCAAATGAATGAATAAAGCAATTAAGGGCCTTCTCTGTGCAAAAATATTATGTTAAGTGCAAGGGACATGAATGGAAAAGTAGACCAGCCCTGACTCACAAGAAGCTCACCTTCTAACAGGGGAGACAATCCATACTGAAGACTGAGCTGGAATAAAGGGAATGGATGGGCCAAATTCATCACAGATCACTGGAGTTGGAATTGGCTCCCGAAATTGGGAAGCCTGAATCCAGCTCCTTACAGCTTTACAGATAAGGGTACCGAGTCCCAAGCAGCAGATGTGTTCAAAAGCAACAAAGTCGGGATGTGGGCTGGAGTAGAGACAAGCCCTAATTGTTAATTCTGCCATGTTTTCATGACATCATATTATGGAACAAAGAGGGAAAGGGATACTCAAGGTGGGGACGATGGAAGAGATAAATACACAAGTGATCTGTATAACCAAACAAAAAAGGTGCAACCCAAGAAAGACTTTTTTCTACATCTGCAAAGTCAGGAAAATCAAGCAGGAGGTACCTGATACAATCTACAAAATACTCAACCATCCAAACAAACATGAGGAAAAGGAGATAAAGGTTTGGATTTCACCTTCAGTCAGGCTGACAGAGACAGTAAGATCTGTGACTCAGACCAGTGAATCTCAAAGCTCCCTTCACCCTACCATAACATATAGTACTTTGTCTCTGACTTGAGAAAGCAGACAGAGACAAAAGGGTGAGGACTCCAGGAATACAGAGAGATGAGTGCTATAAACTAAAAACAAAGATGCAAAATGAACTGGAGACCACTATTCTAGAAGATCATTTAAAGTCACCCACATTAGAGTAACATGGAGAAAGGTACATTGGAAAGGGAACTTGTGGATTATGTAATCTAACCCAGTACAGTATTTCATTTTGAAGAGCTTTCACTACTCAAGGAATATTAAAAATCAACCCAAAGATCACAGAGTGAGTGTCCAGGAGGTACAAAGTCATGCTTCAATGCAAGGGAGGGTACACAGAAGTGTGAGATATGCCTTTGAGTCTGGGCAAATAGGACCTCTAGTAGTATCACTTACACACCACAAGTTTGCAGAACTGTCAGATGAGGACAGATCCCAAACACTACTAAAATTAGAAGGCTCTGGGTTCAAATCCCATCTCAGAGACTGACTAAACAAATCACTTAACTTCTCTAGTCCTCAGTTTCCTTGTCTGTAAAATGGACTCTAGTTCTCAGGGCCCTTCCAGCTCTAAATCTAGAGGGTACAAAGACCTCCAGATTATTTTATTTCTCCAATCAATATTATCATGTGCCTCTGTGCCAGGCAATGTGCTAGGCAGAGGAGATACAAATACAAAAGTGAAGCTTACCTTATACAAAGGAGAAACAATGTGTTTACAACTAAGTAAACAGGGTTACAAACAAAATAAAAATGCAGGCACTAAATGAAGAACATTAGCAAAGGCCTTCTGAAGGGGGTGGCAGCTGAGCCAGGGCTGGAGGGGAGTTGGAGATGGTGAGGAACGTGTCACTGGTCAGGAGAAGGGGGAAGCCACTTGGCGAGGTTTCCACTGTCAAATGCAGTCATTTGTCTTTTACCCTAAAGTCCCTTGGAAAGCCACCACAACTTTCTGAGCAGCAGAATGATACAGTCAGGCCTGTGCTTGAGGGATAGCAGTTTGGCAGCTGGGAGGATGAGGTGACAGCCCTGGGGGAGAGGGGAAAGGAATGGAGCAAAGCTTGCGAGGGATGGAGAACCCCCAAGGTTGGGCAACTGCTCAGTATGGGAAAGTGAGAGATGGGTGGTGACCTCCAGAGACGGAAGAGATATGGATACCCTCAACAGAAATAGGGAAATTCTGAGGAGAGAGAGAAGGGGGCAGATAGTGAGTTAAGGTGGCAGAAGTTAACTGGCCAGAGGTCGTGTCCTGGGAGCTGAAGCAGCCAGGGACTTCTTCCCAGCTCCTCAGCTCCTCCCAAAAGGCACCTTCAGGAGCTTCTGGAAGAAAAAACAAAGGAGCCCTCTCCTAAAGGAGCTTCTTCCTATTCAAGTACTCTGTCTCTTGGATACCTGAAGTCAGGCAGGCCCTGGGACAATCTCTGCAGGCAGTTCAGTTGCTGCTAAACAGCTTAATGTTAATAAAGTATAATAAGCTTTCCAGAAGAGCAGAAAACGTGCCTCCAAAGAATGCCTTTCTTCCCAGAGCTCAGGGTACTCTGTGGATTTTTTTTCCCCTTAATTAATCCCTGAAAGGTAGGTGTAGCACGAATTCTCACTGATGAAGATAGATTTTATCAGGTTAAGTGCCTTCCCCAAGGTGACAGTGAATAATGGGAGCCCAGGTCACACAATTTTTAGTTTGGTTCTAGGTATGAGAGCAGAAAGAAGAAATCAGTGTGCTTTTAGGAGAGCAAAAGCTTGTTAACTAAAAAGCATGTCCTTCCACCTCCCCCAATGAGTTAAGTAGATATATTTTAATGTAACATTAAGGAGAAAATGTAGAAATGACAGATGGTATTTGTAGAATAAACTTCAAAGGTTCTCAGTGCTCATTAAGGACTGCTAACACCCAGTGGAGTGCCCAAGAAGAAAGAAAGAAAGACAGTTGTTTGCTGAGGCTGGAACAAAGTCATTGACCTTGTCTGAAGAAGGCAAGGCTGATAATATAGTGGCCAAGAAGGCACCTGGACCTGCTCCTCTCTGGAAAAGCCTGAAGCAGCAGCAGCAGCAGCAGCAGCAGCAGCAGCAGCAGCAGCAGTAGCAGCAGAAAGTCTCATTTAAAATAGAGAGGCAGGCAAACTCTACAGGGCCAAAGTCCACAGGGTAAACAGTGAGCTCCAGGATGGAGATGGGCATAGGTGTTTAAGAAATTTTTGAGGAGGGGAGAATTCAGGATCAAATAAAAAACAAAGAGGTTCAGGACACATAAAGAGAATAATCTTGATAATACAATTCTCCACAAACAAAATCAATGTAACTAAAATTAGAGAAAAAACAAGAAATGGGGAAAAAATTTTGGTCCAAGTTTCTCTGATAAAGATCTCATTTCTCAAAAACATAGGGAACTGAGTCAAATTCATACAAAATAAAAACTATTCCTTATTGATAATGGTCAGACAATTTTCAAAGGAAGAAATAAAGCTATCCACAGTCACATTAAATATGTGCTAAATCACTAATAATTAGAGAAATGCAAATTAGAACAACTCTGAGGTACCATTTCTCATTTATCACACTGGCTAAAATTACAGAAAAGGAAAATAAATCCTGGAGGGGATGTGGGAAAAAAAAGTACACTAATGCACTGCAGGTAAAGCTATGAACTAGTCCAATCATATTGGAGGTCAATTTGGAACTATGCCTGAAAAGCTATAAAATTGAGCATACCTTTTGATAAAGCAAAATCATTACTAGGCCTATACCTCAAAGAAATGATAAAAAAAAAAAGAGAGAGAGGAAAGTACCCACATATGCAAAAATATTGATAGCCATTCTTTCTGTGGTGGTAAAGAACTGGAAATTGAGTGAATGTCCATCAGCTGAGTAATGCCTATATAAATGATGGAATACAATTATTCAATAGAAAATGAGGAAGAGGATGGCTTCAAAAAAACTAGAAAGACTTATATGAATGGATGTGAAGTAAAATGAACAGCACCAGAATAATCTATATAGTAACAGTAATACTGCAATGACACATCAACTGTAAAAGACTTAGTAAATTCTGATCAACATGATCAGAAACTATGTGACCCACACAGTTTCAAAAGTCTCATAATTAAAACTGCTATCTACCTGTAAATAAAGAGCTGATGGATTCAGAGTACTAATCTGTACAATGCATGTTCCTTCTTTCGTACTTTTTCTTGTCTCCCTGCCTGCCAACATGGCTTACGTGGAAATATGTTTTGCATGACTTCATATTTGTAATGGGTTTTGTATTTCTTGCCCTTTCAATGAATGGAAAGAGGCATAGGGAAAGAGAGAAATAAATAAAATTGAATTTAAACAATAAACTGGCAAAAAAAAAATGCTTGTGTAGGGAGTAATATGGTCATACCTACACTTACTTAAAAATCACTTTGGTTAGTCTGAAGGATAAATTGGACTAAGGAATGGCCTGAAGTGAGGGAGACTGAATATCACCTCTGAGACATGTTGTTGCCAGACTTTGGCAACAGATTGGATATGGAACAGGGTGAGAGATAATGAGGGGCTGAGGAAAAATCTAGATTGAGAGCCTAGAAAGATGGTGGTGTGTTTGACAATAATAGGGAAGGTTGGAAGAGGCAGGCTTTTTATCTTGGAGGGGAGGGGAAGATAACGAATTAGATCTTGAATATGTGAGTTTCAAATGTCAACTGCATATCCAGTTCAAGATATCGGAAAGGCAAAGCAATTGGAGATGAGGGATTGGGGCAAGATGGGAAGTTTTGAGAAGACGATGCAAGTAGGGATTAGGGGGGATGACTCCCCAAACTGTGCAGAGGTGAATTATACTTTTCTACTTCTCATTAGCAGCCATGTGGCTTTCCCTTGGCAGCTCTCAATATACAGTATTAAAAATATTAAAGCTAGAAGTGGAGGAAGCAAAGTACTCTTCCAACAGTCTCAAGGAATAGGGACACTTGCATTTCTTTTCTGGACAGTTCTGACCTTAATTTCATTTAAATTAGTTCTTAGTATTTCAAAAGATGCTAATTTTTGACCAAAAAATTCAAGTCCTACACTTTCAGACACTGCAAACAGACTAGTAAAATAAAAGAGAGAAAGAAAGGAGGATGGACAGCTGCAGGAGACCTGAGGGCAGGCAGGGTTCATCAGTGCTGGTGACATGCCCAAGCTTCTAATGCCAATCTCCTACACCTTCAGCACAGTTTCACTAAGTGCACAGCTGCTACATTTAATACCTTCAAGGCTACATCCTCTGTTCCAGAGTCAGAACCACAGTTGACCAGGATCTCTTAAGATCAGGTTCTGTGACCTATACCGCAATGGAATCATCTTGACCACATGGCCCAGAATAGGGAAGCCCAGCCCCCATGACAATCTATTTCATTTTAAGCTGTCCAGCAGTTTTTATCTAGATTAAATAAACCTAAATCTCCTTTTCTGCACCCTTTCTGCCCCCGTTCCTGGTTCTGCCTCCGAGATTGTGCAGAACAAGTCAATCCCTCTTCCACTTGACAGCTCTTCAAGCACCTGCAGACAGCTCTCTTGTTCTCCCACCCCCCATTCCTTCCCCAGCTCCTCGCACACATGACCTTGAAGCCCCATCACCACCGGGGCTGTCAACAGTCCAAGTTGTCAATATTCTCCCCCAAATGACCCAAAGTGAACATGATGCTCCACAAGGTCTGACCAGGGCAGAGTCTGACAGAGCATTATTGCTTCCCTTTCAGAGTTTGGATCATGAGTCTGAACGCCCTCCTTCTCCTCCCTGAATATGGAAGAGCTGGTCAAACTTTAACCAACAATAACGCTGCTGACAGGACAGAACCAATTTAAAGTTGGAATGCCCTCCCTGAGCCCCCATATCTCATTCAATGCCTACACAAAAAGCTCTCTTGAAGTAACAAGAGGTTGTTCCCCCTCCTCCTCATTCCCACCCCCCTCCAATGATCCCTCCCCCACTCCCCAAGGAAGAGTAGGAATAGGGTCCCTTCATTCTTTTTTAAACCAAAAAGCTTGGAGATGACACTAATCAAACTCAACCTCAAGAGGCACACATATATGCCCACAATTTATTAACACCAGGGAGAAAAAAAAGGGAAAGACAGTTCATCTTCTGGACACAGACCTTCAAGTTCCGTCTTTGCCATGATTTCTATCCCATAACTCTGTGCCTGGCTGAACGAAGCTCAGGACAGCTAAAAAGCTCTCTTGGAAAGTGGGGGGAGGGTGTATTTGTGAACTACTCCCCTACCATAAACACAGGGTCCTGAAGGAGAAGCAGCAGGACGGTTTTTCAGAAGCTAAGATGTTTCACATGTCAGGCACACATTTTAGTTTTGGATGAACAGCAACAGAACATTTACCATTAATCTCCAGCCTCCCCACTTCAGCCCTGTCACTGAAAATATGAACCACAAGACATTTGGGGCTCCCTGTTGTTGTTCAGTTGTTTTCAGTCACATCTGACTCTCTGTGGCCCAATCTGGGGGTTTTCTTGGCAAAGATCCTGCCCTTTCCTTCTCCAGCCCATTTTATAGATGAGGAAGCTGAGGCAAACAGGATTAAGTGACTTGCTAAGATAACGAAGGCTGTTGCACTCAGTTCTTCCTGTCTCTAACCTGGCACCCTAACCACTCCTCCCAGATGCTAGGAGCTCCTAATTAGTGCCTGGGTTGGCTTCACTTTGTTGTGGCACAAGAAAATGAAGGAAAATGAAGAAAATGAAGGAGTTCATTTTCTGAGACAAACAAAGGTCAAAGACTGGAAGGAAGGCTCAAGGAGTGTCCTGCTCAAGCAGAAGCACTGAGAGGGGGTGTGAAGCCGGCCTTGGGACAGCCCCAAGGGTAGGGGCTCTGTGCCAGGACCACCCCATTCTCGGCCCTCTCCCAGATCTCCTCCTTTCATCTACCTTGAGGAGGTCGTGCCCTTAAGGACTGTTCTCATCCTACATTTCTCCCCCAGTATTTCCAGCTTCTGGGGGCTCTGTGCTTCTCAGAGATCTGACCACAATGCCCATGATGTTTCCTAAAAATGGTGAAACAGTAGGGAGGCTCCAAGTGTTCCCTAGGCTCCAAGTCCCTGTCCCGTCAGCCCTGCCTATTCTGAGTCTTCTTGGGAACAGCCCCTACTCTCTCAGGTTGCAGTCAAACCATTCTGGTGAACAATATATATATACATATATATATATATGTTCAGCTATCTCCTAGCTACACAATTGCTAGATGCTAATTTCAGAGCTTATTGGCACTCCATCTCAAAGCTGGTTTCTGGGAAAAGCTTTGCCAATACAGCAGATTCTTATCTTAATGTCAGATTGTGTCCTCCTAAACCCTGCATTAGGAATATCGGTTAGCTTAGTCAGAACTAATGGATTATTGTGCAGGTCCAAACAACCCGATCCGCACTTATGATGATGCAGCGGCTCCCGGACAGGGAGACCCAAGTTCCAATCTGATCTCTGTGTGAACCTGGGCAAGTCACATAACCAGCATCTGCCTCAGTTTCTTCACTATTATTATTATTTGCGAAACTATCTTAAGCAAATCTGAGAAGAGTAACACATTCAGGGCCAGGCTTAACTATGCATTCTGCCATCTCCCATGCAGCTATGCAAAAGCACCAGGCACCACAATAACTGCTCAGGGGCACAGAACAGGAATATTCCCTGTCTTAGTTTGCAGGGACTTTTTCTCAGTGTTGGTTTTTCCAAGTGAACGCCATAGGGACAAGTTCACGTCAAGCCAATTTAGTAAGTGCTTACACAGATGAATCTGTCAATCTCACTCCTACACAGAAACACGTGGGCCCCAAAGGGCCCACCACCCACAGAACTCTGCTATAGAGTTTGATACCCTCTAGTACAAGAAGTTGGGCTAACCCCCAGAAAAACAACCAAAGAAAAAAGACATGGTTTGGAATCATTAATCCACGACAGCAAGGGATAAGGATCTAATCAAGGTATGGTATCAGGAAATCTTTTCCTTGGGTTAATCTAAGCATTTGCAGTCTGGGTCAATGGCCCTGGTCAATGGGCAGTTCCAATCTGGCACATATTTTCCTGTCTTTGGGAACTAAGGAGACTTTATACCACTTTAAGTGGGGAAATGAGAGAAACAGCAAAGGGCCATGTAGAAGGCAGTTTGAGGATGGTGACTGTTCCTGCCACTTCCTTACCCTTTGTGACCAGGCCTGCATCATCCCCAAAGCTGCCCTCAAATTAACTACAGGTCTCTCAACAAACTGCTCCAGTTCAGTCTCAGTACTTCTAAGACCATTTACTGGGAGCTCGTGGTGCACAAACCAAGCCCATAATTAATTGTGCTTCTGGCTGGCTCTAGAGAGCATCCTTGTAATCCAATCAAGGACATTCTCAGGATCCTAAGAGATGCCACTGTGATGGCTCTGGGTTCCAAAACAGAAGCCACCAAAAACACTCTCACAGAAGTTATTTCCCATGGTTAAAGGAACAATCTGTATTTTATAGATAAGGAAACCAAAACCCTGAGAGGTGAATGAGGGTCTGTCCCTGGGCAGAACCAGGAAGCTGTACTCTCTCCTGCAGACTCTCCACCCTATCACTCGGCCTCCCGGAAAACACAACATATTAAAGACCTCTAATGTGAGATGGCTGCAGATCTCCCTAGTGGAGAAGAGCTTCCAGCAAACCTCAGGCTGGGTGCCATCTGTTGCCAGTTGTCCATGCTGCCCCCAAATACCAAGCAGTACTGGGAAGGAGGCTCACTCCATCATCAGTCAAATGAAATTCCTCTAATGGGCTCCCTTGAAACATTTCAGGCCTTTTTGTCTGGAAAGCATCAGTAGAAGGAAAGTGATTGTGGCAGGTTTGCCTCCATGGCTCCACTGGCTGCTCTCTGAGTCCTGGGGCTTGGACTCTTAATTGAGTGATACTCTGTTCCTATCTGGAAAACAAGGGAAGATGGAGACCAGAGGCCTCCCGTCCCTGGACTGATAAGAGCAACACAGTGCAATTACCCCGCCCAGCTCGGTTTGGAAATGTAATCACCGCCCCAGTCTCCTTCCCAACTGGGTGGCAACAGTGTAATTACCTTTTCAGGGCTCTGTGTTTAGGAGTATCAGCCTTCTTTCCCAGGGAGAGGAGGGGCACGGAGCGCGCCTCAGAATCCACAGCTCTCTCCCTGGGAGGAGGTCGGAGCAGAACAAAGCTTCCCACCTCAGGCCCAAGCTACCCAGGGCAGGTGCCCGAGGAAGCTTCCTGGCAGCAGCTCCCAACTAGTCGCTTCCCTTCCCTTCAAAAGGAGTTGCCCATGATCTGTTCTGGTCAGCCCAAAGGAGGTGGACGCCCAGATCACAGCCACATTCAAATATTAACCTTGGCCAGAACCAAGCAGGAGCCCCGCTGTCTTTTGTACCTCCTGCCATCCACTTCAGCACTGCCCCTCCTGGGGACGGGAAGGAGGTGAAAAAGGCAGTGGGGGCCAAGGCTCTGGAACCAGGAGCCGGCGCAGTGACATCTCTTCGGCTACTGCCAATGTCCTTGGTTGGATGGCAACAACGCTCTCTGGAGCCCGCCAGAAGCACAACTATTTATGGGCTGGGTTCGTGCACAAGCTCCCGGGACACGCGTCTACACAAGTATTGAGACTGAACTGCAGCTGTTTGCCAAGATGCCTGTGGCTGATCTGAAGGGAGCTCTGAGAGAGATGCAGGCCTGGTCACAAAGCCTAAGAAAGGGGCAGGAACATTTGCCCTCATCAAACCACCTTCTCATGCCCCCCACATAAAGTAGTGATAGTCTTATTTATTTTCCAAATACAGGAAAGCGTGTGCCAGACCGGAGCTGCCCATTGGCCTGGGCCATCCTGACTGGCCTCAAACACTTAGATGAACCCAAGTTTCCTGACACCACGCCTTAATCAGATCTTCCTCCCTTACTGCCTTTGACTAATGATTCTAAACCATGGTCCCTTCTCTGGGGTTTAGCCCACCTTCTGGTGCTAGAGAGGATCAAACTACATAGCAGAGCTCGGCTTGTGTGGATGGGCTGGCTCCAGAACTTTCAGAGGGGTAGTGGTCAGCCGGGGGAAGAAACTGGGGCTGATCTAGGTCTGTTCTTTTTGCTTATTTTTGTAAATCCAACCAAAATCATCACCACAGGGTCTGTGGTGAGATCCTGCTGTTGGGAAAATGGCTAATCAGCAAGTACTACAAGAACCAGCTGCTTGCAAAATGGCAGATGCCAGGGGAAACTCACCTTGCTCTGTCTGGGCTGAGCCGATTTTATTTTGGAAAATGGATGCAATTTTATTTTCTTTCTTATTTTTTTTTCTTGTGCAGCATGATATTAATTGCACAGGTTTAACATATAATGGATTACTTGCCATTTAGGGGAGGAGGTGGGGGGAAGGGAGGGAAAAAATTTGGAAATAACATTTTGCAAGGGTAAATGTTGAAGATTATCCATGCATATATTTTTAAAATAAAAAGCTTTAATAAAAAACAAACAAAACAAAAAAATAGAAGAAAGTTCCCTTATGATCCAACTCCCCAAATCAGCCAAATTTCCATCTTGTTTCAACCACTCTTTCTTGGACCATTATGTGCCAGGTGAAAGGACAGTCGACCTGCCTTGAAGTCAGGGAGATCTGAATTCAAGTATTGCCTTTGACATTCACATGCTGGGAGAATCCAGACAAGTCATTTTAACCCCAGCAAACTAAGACTAAGTTGCAAATCAGGTGCTCTTCTGCATTCGTAAAGAGGGTTTTATTGCCAGAAGTTCCCTAGAGCAGTAATACCATAGGTTAGGGACCCCTATATCTCCCTCCTTCCCTCCCAAATGTAGGAAGTACTGCAGTAAGTACTTGGGACAGAAAAGACAAAATGACAGTCCCTGCCCTTGAGAACCTTGGGTTGTGGCACAGGGAAGTGGGGTTAAGAAAGGAAGGTAAAGAAAAGACAATATGTACAGCTTCTCTCCCTATTTAGAACCAGATTAATTCTCCATTCTGGAGATATTTTTCTATTTTCTCAGGCATAAGATTGTTTACAAAAAGAAAAAAGAAGAAGTTCTGGTCCTTCCCACACTGAAGTTCTGATTTGCTTGTTCAGTCCTTTATTTATTTGGGGGAAGATATTCGTGAAGCAAAGGTGGAGATTCTTGATGAATCTCTTGGATTTGAGACTGACTTATGGCAGAAGTACTGAGGAGTTTGCATCCCTACGTCAAGGCCAAAATAATTTCATCTTTTTTTACTGCTGCTCAACATTCAAGTCTGCCCCACCCCATCAACTCTCCACTGAATTATGTGCAAGGTGCTCCCTTCTCTGACAAAATGGCAAGGTCCCATGGGGATCTCCAAGGCACCACTTCGCCAAGCCTCCAGCTGAAGGGCACAGGGACCCTGGGCAGAACTGGCCTGGAGGAACCGTAGGTGTTAAAGGAAGGAAAGTAACACCATAAAGCTGGGTTCTACTTTGGTAGGAAGGGTGAGAGGTGCTGTCTGCCAACTTCCATGGCATCTCCAGTGAGTTTAGAATAAATTGGGCACCTTGGAGGATTAAGAAAAAAGGGAGAAGAAAGCTAGTGAGAGCATTAGATAAAAATAAAGAATTTGCTTTTAGCATCCTGATTGGTCATCCAGGTGGAAACTAATTCAGATCATATGACTGGGTCCAGGGCCCACTTGGGGCCTTATAAGAGCTGTCTGCCTACTGGGAAACATGGTATGTGGCTTCCCATTTGGGTCTCTCTTCTCGGGGGCCCTTTCTACAGATCCAGCATCATTAGGTTTTGTGAATAAACACAAAATACCCTAGAAGATAGCTCACACTCACATGTGTCAGAGAAGTTACAAGCAGAATGAAGGATCTCCTGAATACAGACTCTCAGAACGTGGAACGTCCTGGAGGAGAGCCGCACTCTTCAGAAGTCAGCCCAGGGGCAGGCCACAAGCTGACATCCTTCTCTCCTTCTTTAGCCAGGCCTTTCTTGCCTCGGGGCACGTGGGGAGAGTCCTTTGGGGGAGGGTGTTGACCCGCAGCCACACAAGAGCCATGAGGTCCAGCCACAAACTACAGCTTCAGGACACATGGTTTTCTCCTCTGTTCATAGCAAGGTGACACCATGGCTCAAAGAGCTTGGGATCTCAAGTCAGGAAGATGAGTTCAAATCCAGCCTTGGCTATTACAGCTGGGCAACCTTGGCAAGTGAAATCTCTTCACCAATGTCTGTCTCAGTATTCTCAAATGGAGCTCATAGCATCTACTTCCCCCCCCCCCAAGTTGTTGTGAAGAGCAAATGAGATTCTATATGTAAAGCTCTTACCACAAGGCCTGGAATATGGTAAGAACTTAATAAATACTTGTTTCCTTCTTCCTTCTTTGTCAATAGCTTAATTTCTAGAATGTGTATGTCCCAAGGACCATAATCTCTCATTTAATGGGCACTAGCTGCCCTCTGAATCATGCCACCAAGTTTTCAAATCACCCCCTCCCAGCTTCTATCGCTAACTCAGGGAGTCAATCTGGAGAACTCAATAGACCAGGCAGTCAGTGCCTCTGTAGTCATGGCAACCATGGGTAAAATAGCAAGCCAGAAGCTGGAGGGGCAGCTCTCAATAGCACAGGTGCTGCCAGGGACCAGCTCAGGGCTTTTCCAGTACAAAACTCTCCCCAGAAGTCTCTGTGAGTCCTAATCAGCTGGGACAGGAGGGACAGAGAAAGAGCCCTACAGGAGGCAAGAGGAGGTCGTGATGACCCCAAATCACAGTCTAGGTGAAAGGCACAGTCAAGAAAAGACCTTACCCCACCTCCCCCCACCCCCAAGCCAGAGAAGATGAACAGAGTTGAGCACCCTTGGTCTCCTGGGTGGCTGAGACCAAAACACACTTCTGAAGTGGCCATAAAACTCTAGATAATCCCCCAATTCTGAAGGATGAGGCTTCCACAGAGGAACCAAACAGCTTTCTATGTTTTTGTTCTTCCAGTGATCAGTGAAAAGACAAGCAGTTCACATTTAAACACAGTACTTCAAGGTTTATTTAGAAAGTGACTACTCAACACTACTGTGAACCAAATAATATTATTCACTCTTATTCCAATTTATTTTTATTTTGCCTCTTCCCAAATAAAGAAAATAAGGCTCATAAAGGTGAAGCCACACCAGATGGCTAGAAAATGAGAGCTAAAACAGGGGCCCATATTGTCTGGCCTTACATCCATTTTCCTGGGTCTGCTAAGGGCTAAGGAGAGAGCCCTAGCTAGTCTCAGTGGTCAATACTCTTCACCCCATTGCACTGTGCCCAGCAGCCTTGCCTACTTCCCTGTCATTCCCTATCACGTCTCCAAGCCCATCACATACTTCCCTTCACTTGTATAAATACCCTTCTAGGATCAGCCCCAGTCCCACCTCAGTGCAATTTAGCAAACACTTGTTGAGTATTTCTCAGGTGCAAAGCATGATATTCTGTTAGGCTTGAAGGAATCCCAAAAGATGGAAAAGAAATGGTCCCTGTATTCAAGACCTTTACACTACCTTGGGGGAGGTGGAGGAGGTGTAAAAAAAAAAAAAAAAAAAAAAGGACACAAATCAACAAGAAAAACCAAAGAAGCTTGGTACAAGTCTTTAGAGCCCCACCATCATGTCCTTCATGAAGCTCCTAACTCTTACTGAACATGCTGCTTCCTGACTACACACATATTCCTGGAGGGGCCGACTCCCACTTCTTGGTATCTCTCATGGTGGGGAGAGCACTCAGAAAGCACAGTGACATGGTGGAAAGCCCACAGACTGAGACTGACCAGGATCAAAGAGTGGCCAAGGACTGGGACCTGGATGAAGACTATGTCTTAGGGCCTCCACTTCCTCATCTGTGAAGGGTGAGGGTTAGATTATCTACTCTTCAGGGTCCTTTCCAGCCCTCAATTCTAGGCTTCTGTGCTCCCAAGAAACACTTGTTGAGTGACTTAACAGAATAGCAAATGAGGCCTGCCAACTCCATAAGCGGGCAGGGAGCAATCACAACTAGCACTTTTCAAAGAATCAAAAAGAAATTCCCTGAGAGACAGCCACTTTTAATAAGGGAAAGAAGAAAAAAGTTTATAGGCAAGATCTGGGGGATCCAATACTTTCTATAGGAAGTCTAAGAAAAAACAGAGCATCTTAGCTTAGAAATAAAAACTAGAGGTCAAACGTCTTTCTTAATAGAGTCTAAGAACTGGTGAAGTGAAAGGCTAGGGAGCTGAGAGAACCAACAAAAGAGCTTTTAGTGACAGAGAGAAACCAAGTAAGAGACCGGGGAGCTGGGAGGCAGGAAGAAGGCTGGGGTCTCCAGGAAAGAGGCTGTACTTGCTGGTTTCCAGGGCAACTAGACCAGCCCCTTATCTCCTTCACTTTCATCACTGGAGCAGAAATGAAAGGTAAATTGGGTTAATTATTAAAGCAGCACCAGCTAGTGTCACTATCACTAATTGTCCATTTATCCGAGTTTTATAAACAGTCATTTTAATTGACACTAAGCTGGAACATGCCATTTGTGCTTCACTTGGTCAGCCCCTGGATTGAGAATCTGAATGGCACGTGTTCCTATGGTTCTAGATCTACGCCGGAAGGAGCCGCCCATATCTGAACACAAGGGCTGAAACCTTGCTTGCTACCATACATTTCACATTTAAGTATATCTCACAGAGAGTGGGCAATATCATGTGTTGAAGATGGAGAAACTAAGGTTGTGACCTCAGTCTACTTCTGAAAGAAGTAGCTCACCATCTAGCTCACCAAACACAGCCCCAGATGGCAAGATGAAGAACTCTCCAAAAAATGAAACATTGCCCTGTTGTCAGAGCCTCCTATCCACCAAGCCAAGACTCCAAAACACTCTGCAATGGTGCTCCTGCAGCCACGTCCTGCACAAATCACATTTTTAAAAGTGGAGAGGAGGGAAAGGGCAAGGGGGGAGGGGAGAGACGCTCACTGTAAAAGGCCAGATTTGCCTTTCCCATACCAACCAGTAACCAAGATGCTGCCTGGGTCCAGAGCCACTTCTGAACCAAGCAGATCCTAGTGACCTGGAACCAGGAGCTGGTGAGCCCCCATACTCCCCTTATTGATTTTAATCAAAGGAAAACCTAAATTGCATCAGGCCTCCACCTGCTGGGGCAGATGCTCATAAAGATAATACGGGACCCAGATCCCTGACCCTCAGAAGAAAAATTTTCTGTTTTCCCATTAATTAGTCAGACTGTGCCAAACACTCAGTTCTCCTAAAAGTAGACAAGGCTACACTCTGGCCAAACAACCCCCCCACCCCTTCCCACCGACAGATCCTCCATCTGACATGCCAGACTCCTCCATTTTGTCCCTTCCTAATGTCCTAGTACATGCCTCCTCCAGGCCAGCAAGTACAACTCTCATGGCGCTTACACCTGACGGTCTAGTGATGAGTGTTCAGGATCACAGCCAGGAGATGGGTTCTCGGCCCAGCTAATCAGGCAGGCACTAGGCACCTGTGGGAAACCAACAAGCTCCTCCACCCAAATCCGGTGCTTACTATCTATAAAGTGGGAGGGTCTGCTTGCTCTTGAAGGTCTGCTTTTCCATTCTAATTGTTTTGGTCTCTATAAGCCAGCGGGCTGGATCACAGAGACCATGATTTGGATTTGATGAGAGTGGCAGCTTTCCATAAACCTGCATGCTGGGGAAAAATCTCCAAGAAAGAGCATGAAAAAACTACTGATCAGGTACTTCTCTGGTGGCCTGGCTTCCCATCTCAACTTGAGCCTCATGATAAGAAAGAATGGAATGGATCCAGGTTTCCCACAGAGCTCTGCCCACTCATCCTCTGCTGTTCATCCCCAGGCTGGAGCCCCAGGGGCACACACTAGGCCTCTGGGCTCTTGCTGCAGCCCTTCTCTCCTGCACCCAGCCCTGGACGAGGAGGCAGCTTCCAGAAGCACGCACAAAACCCAGAACTGGAGGGGGAGGATGACACAGCTCAAAGGTCAATTCTCCTTCCAATGGAAGCCATTGTTATGGCAGCTTTCTGAATAAAAGCCATCAGACAAAAGGCAAGCTCAGAAAGAGAAGTTCAGGTAAAGACTAGAATGATCAAAGGTCTCTAGGAAACACTCAGCTGCAGAGGGGCAGGGAGGCTACATCTAGGTACCACGTGAGGTAGAGAAAAGCTACAGCCCATGAGGAAAAGACAAGTCCTCTCCAGAGAGAGGACAATCACTCATAGAAGGATCTGTGTGACCTGCACCGTTTTTAATAAAGGAAAGAAATGAGGAGGTGAGAAAGGAGGGCCCGTGCTGATGTGGAAGTTTGGTAGGTTAAGTATGAGACAGGAAAGCTCAGGAGACAATGCATATAAAGGCTGCAGAGGATGGAGATGACCAGTTTATCTGTGCCAGGGCCAAATGCCCTCCAATGCCGGTGAGCAGACCTGCTGTGCCTGGGCCCACCTAAGCTGTGCGAATGAAGGAAGCCTGCCCGGGCTCAGCAGCTGTAGCCATCTGTAAGGCAAGCACCATCCCAACATCCTGATCTGTACAGAGCAGTGTTCAAATAGGAAAATGGGGCTAATTTCTGTCAGACCCCTGGGGGTGGAGGAGGAGATCAGGAAATGGGGGAAAGGAGTCATTGGAGGCGAGGAGGGGAGAAAACCAACAAGCAGCTGCTCCGAAAAGCTAAATGCCAAGGAAATATAGATTTGCCCAGAGTGGAGGAGCAGGAGGTGCTGTGTGGGGTGGTGAAGGCAGATGTCTGGAACAAAGCAGGGTGGAGGGGAGCTCTGCTGGGTTGCCTGGCAGCAAGTGACTATCTTCCAACAAGGAGTTCCACGTGCCATCCACCAAACCACACACGACTAAGTGGCCAGGAGGGACTCAGTGGCCTAGGCTCCATTCCCAACCACCAACTGGGGAAACCACAAGTTATGGCATGTGCCCCAACATGACACAGTCTGAAGCTTGGGAGATGAGAGACTGGACGCTGAGGCCTCCCAGGTGAGAAAGGAGAGCCCTCGGCTCTTGGGCAGGAAGCTGCTGACCTCCTCAGTTTCTGTTTTATATCTAGAACCCCAGGCTCTCTCAAAGTTTGAAGAGCAAACTCTAGTGCCTGTCTCACAGGAGAGCCCCTCCAGTGCCATTGCCCTTGGTGCACAGACTCTGCCCATCACGAACCACCATGCTACCAAAGGATACAGGTCAGTAAGCAACTTAGATTTCCTAATCCTCCTTTAAGTTTTGCTCAACCCATTTTTTACCATGTGAAGTCAGTCAAGCTGGCACCTTGGAGCTCTTGTCCCTCTTCCCTCCCCCTGCCTAGAAAGATTCCAAGGCTCTTGGAAGCCGCATATGCTGGCAGTGCCAGAGGGTTGGAGAGGTGTGCGTTAAGCTCCTAATTGAATCACAGGATCTGCCTCGTGAGTGTCTCACCAACCATAACATGAACAAGACACCTTATCGTTCCTTCAGAATCACTGCTAAGGCCATGATCTCTACAGACATTATGAAACAGGCAGAAGGGGCCTTTGGAATGAGTCAAATGCTAGCCTCTGTTTTTTAGTAGTCTCCTCCTTGCCAATAAGAAGTTAAGAAATCCCTGAATAGCATTTCCAGGTAAACTGCAAGACAAAGAGCTGAGAAGCCTTTACCATCACCCACAGGCCATCAACACAAGTGTAGAAAAAAGGAAACTTTGCCCAGTCGTGAAGGAAACGTTTTCTTACCTGCCAGGACTCTATTAACAGAGGAATGAGTGGCCAGTCCAGGCTGTCCTCGTTCGTGGAAAATCCCAGCATAAGGCAAGTACTCCGGCAGCAAGAAACGCCTACAAAGAGAAGGCAGCACATTCAGTCTACCTTGGACTGCTCACTATAGAACAAGTGGGACATGTATGGGGTCAGCCAGAAATCCCAAAGGTCAAAGCCCTGGGGACCTAAAGCCATGCTGGAGTGAGACAGGCTCCCCAAAGCAGCCAAACCTTCTCAAGGTGAGGACATGACAGCAATTCACAATGATTTAGCATTTGAACATTTACAAATCACTTTGCATACACTATCTAATGTATTTTCTTCCACATCTCAGTTTCTTCTCTGCTTTTCCTAGTTGAAAAAAGTTCCTTAGGCTTGTGCAAGCCTCTCCTTTATTGTATTCTCTCTCTAAATCTTCTTTGATTCAAGCATCCTATAAGTCTCCTGTCATTTCTCAAGATGGCAGCCAGCTGTTCACCAAAGCGGGATCCCAACTCATCCCTTCCAGCCCCTCTACCCATTTTATGGATGGATTGAGAAACAACAAAAAAAGTGACTGGCTCAAAGTGACAAGGAAAGTACATGGAAAAGCTGAGGTGAGAGTCTAGATCTATGAAATCCTACTTGTGGGCTCTTCCCCTACTTCCTCTGCCACTTGGCTACAGTCCAGGAGTCAGAAATGAACTTTAACATTTCTCCTTGAAAAGACTATTTCCTTGGCTGTCTGCACAACTCTTACCTGGGGACAAAGCGTCCAAGTGAAGGGGCGGACATTCTTGCATTACGTGGTGCTCTGTGCCTGGATCTGTCTCCATTGTCCCTGAAGGAGGGAAAAAATCCAATATATTAAGGGAATCACTGAAGTTAAATCATCCTTCAGGGCAAAGAGCAAGGATCTGGACACCTAGACCTTCTGCACCGGAGAAGACTCCATGATTACTCTCTCTGATTGTACCCTCTCTATACGTGAGCCCCAGACAAACGTGGGATTTTCCATTTAGGAGACTTCCAAGTGCCTTACCAAGAACTTTCATTAAAACAATATACATTATTAAACTATTAAATTTATCATTGAATACATCTTAGAACAAGATGGAGGAGCAGGAAGAGGAGAGGTTTTCTGCAGCTAAGATAATCCTGGATCTTTTGTCCAGTGCCAATTTTGAGTCAAGTATGGAGCCTCTAGGGAATTGGAATGGAACAGATTTCTTTTCCTGGATTAAATCAGGCAAAGAGATTTCAGTGTCAAGGACTCTTGAAGAGGAGAAAAATTATCTCATCAATTTCTACTTAAAATGTGATGCCCTCTCGGGATTCACTTGAGTCCATGAAATGGATGAGAATAAAAATGGTGAAAAGAAGAGAGAAATTCATTCTTGCACAGGAGGAAGTGGCCAATGGGGGACCTGAAGACTACTGGAAAATGAAATGCTAACCCAAATCACTTGGACCTGAGGGAAGACAAAGGCTTAGAGTTGTTCTTTGAGGAGCACTGGCTACTTTTTGTGCTTCCTTTACTATGCACCATGCTAAAAAGGGCCGGGTTTACAGCAAGGAACTGCCAAGTGCTGTTTTCTC
Source organism: Myrmecobius fasciatus (assembly GCA_023553655.1). NCBI lineage: Eukaryota > Metazoa > Chordata > Mammalia > Dasyuromorphia > Myrmecobiidae > Myrmecobius > Myrmecobius fasciatus. The sequence continues at coordinate 143,407 of JAJPUD010004138.1, read as the reverse complement.
CCAATGCAGCATGCTACAGGGATGAGGGATGGCCTGAGTGAAGGGAGGACACAGAGCATGTTGTCCATAAATCACGGACTGGAAGCCTCTGGTGAGAAGAGCCAAGACACCAAAGATGGCTTTGTGTGTTTCTTCTAATGAAAGGCCCAAAGTAAAGGGGTCAGGCTGGACTGCAGAGTTAATCAGGGCCCTACCCAGCTTCACAGAATGAGTCTCTCTGAGGAAGGTGGACCATCCCAGGTTCTGAATTCCTTCCTCTTGGTTAGACCAGTAAGATTCTGCTACAGCTGGTCTATGACCAGAATTAAATCTCCCCTTAGCTTCTGAGGGTCCCCAGGGGAGATCTAGAAGCCTAAAAGAGAAAGAACATTGTGGCTCTTTTTGTGGGTAAGAGTGCAGCCACTGCAGCCCATGAATGGGCAGGTCAACAGCAGGGTACTGAAAGCCTCTGCATTAACCAATCTGAGTGTCAGTAGGTCATCTTGGCTTTTCAGCACTGCTCTTTCTCTCTGACCTTTCAGTCCCACAGACAGAAAGCAGAAGGGACCAGGAAGCCACAGGGGAAGCAGAGAGTACCTCAAACAACTACAGAGAAACAGTGCCAAGCCAACCGTCTTATCCAGCTGCTCCCTGAGACAGGATCTGTTTTCTCATAATTGTATTTTAAAGCCTATTAACCAAATCTGCTGGACAATTTCCTTCTGGAAAGACCAGAGTAAAGACCATAATCTACATTCCTTTGAGTCTCAAACTTACTAATGAGGAAATATCTGTGCTAGCAGAGTTCCATGGACCAGTCAGAGAAGTCAGCGCTTCAGGGTCACTGCCTGACAGCCACTCTGGCACTAATGACACCATTCTGATGGACAGGTGAAAAGCCGTAAGAGAACATTTCAATCTTGCAAAGCGAATCTCAGATTCCTGGCTTAAGAAGAGCCCAGACAGGTGGCCCTGGGTTGCCTTTCACAAATCAGTCAAGAACTTTCTATGTCTCAATGTCTCCAAATAAGAGGACCTTTTAGAGATGATCAAAACCTTTTGATCTCTCTTTCTGGGGATACAAAGAACGCTGTAGTAATTTTCTATTTATTCCTAGTAAGGACAAAGAAGTAGTCACCAAATAAATGTCAGCTCTTGCTCTTAAATCCATTTTTTTTTAGCACAGCATAAATCCTAGATGATATTCAAAGATGATCAGCACAATCCAGAAGAGAAAAACCAAAGGACTTGAAGGTAACATCCTTGCTCTTATCAATGCTTGTACACACAAATAAAAAAAATAATAATAATCAATATCTTTTTGGTATTTCTGCTTCAGAAAAGAATATACACCACCAGCATATTGTTGTGGCTGTTTGATGGCTTGAGATTCCGAGAGGAACACTTCAAAAAAAGAAAAAAAAAAAAAAGCTAATGATACCAATAATGATAATTGCCTTGAGGGCACAAGAAGTATCACAGCCTGAAGGCTAAAGCAAAATCAATAAACAGAGGGTAATAAGAAAACAGCAATGAATCAAGTGGATGGAGCTGAATGGTGGCTGCCCAAAACATCAATGTTTCTTCCTAGGGTCATTTGATGATTTAATTAATAATGGGGAAGGAAAAGATAAATGGCATCTTAATGAAATGAACAGAAGATTTCAAATTGAGAAGTAAATGAGAATTTTTAAAGAATGAAAAATCACAGAAATAAATAGTAATCATATCAAACACACATTATAGGAAATAGACACTGAATATTACATTGGGATAAGGATTTAGAATTTGGGGGCCAGAGTTGAAATTCTTCCATTGTTTCTCTCTGTATGACGATAGACAAGCCACTTCAATTTTACTGGGCTCAGTTTCCCTCTCCATAGAATGATCCCTTGGGAATCTTCCAACTCTATGTTCTGTAATATAGGTGGGAAGAACAAATGAAGTCATTCCTGGAAAAATGAATTTTTTAAAAAGCCCATCTCTGAACTGATTGTTCAAGAAGGTCCCTAAACACAATCCTGACAGAGAGAGTCATACCTTCAATCAATAATCATTTATTAGTCACTTGTTTTGTGCCAGGAAGACAGAATAGGCCCAGTCCACCTGTGGGGTATCTGTTCTCTCTGGGGAGACAGCAGATACATATATAAGTCAATTCAAAAAGATGCAAGGCAGAGAACATTAGCCCTCATAGAGATCAGGAAAGAAAGCGCATGCCTTTTAAATTGCACTTTCAAAACCAAGAGGAAACATATTCTTGGTACAGGAGAGAGCTTGGGAAAAGGCCCAGAGATAGAAACTACAACCCAAGTATGAGGAGCAACGGCAAAGTAAGTAATGGTACCTGAGCTTGGGGGAAGGAGAATGATACACAGACAGTCCAAGCTGTCAAGGTCATTCAATGATGAGGAAAGCAGTTTCTGTATTTCTTAGGGATACCCGAAGCCCTGACACTGAAGGAGCAGGGAGGGGCATGGTCAAGCCTGTGCTTTGGGATGTATAAAAGATAGTTTGGAAATATGAGAACCCCAAGACAAGGAGACAATGAAGAACCTATCACCAGAATTTAGGTAAATAGTGTTGAGGTCTGAGTAAGAGAGGCGTCTGGCCTTAGTGACATTATGAAGGTCAAAATGGGCAAATCTGGCACTTAAACCTGGATATGTGAGGCAAAGGAGATGTGGAGGGGAAGAACAGTGGTGCCATTGCTAGAGATGAGAAATTTGAGAAGAGGAATGCGTAGGAAATCAGGAGCTCGTTTTTGGACACATTCATGTTGAGAAGCCCATAGTGTATCTGGTTAGAAATGTCTGCGAGTCCATGGCCCAGAACTCCAGTGGGGCTAGACACAAGTCTGATAACCTCAGGCCTAAGGAGGGTACAGAGAAGGGGGCCAAGGCTAGAATCTACAAGCACACCCAGAGAACAGTCTTGAGCAGAGACTAAGAGGAAGCTAAACAGTAAGAAGAGGACTCAAAATGACTACGATGACAAAAACCCAGCTAGAAAGAAGGGTTGAGAAGGAAAAGGACTAACAAAAGATCAGAAGATATTACAATTATAAGATCATTGGTAGGTCTGGCAAGAGCAAGTAAAGTCAAAATCCAGGTGGCCAGTCAGCAAGCATTTATTATGTGTTTACTAGGTGTCAAACAGCACCTTAAACACTTGGAATAAAGACAGGAGCAAACAGTCTAATGGGTCAGACAGCAAATAAATCATATCAATAACAGAAGATCTATACTGTATAAATGGGAGATAATCCCTGGGGGGGAAGAGCAAGCATGGGAGTGAAGTCTTGAAGAAAGCCAGATACTACAAGGTGAAGGTGAAGAAAAGGCATAGAGAACCATTATCCCTTGGAGGAGGGCAACAGAGAGACTTATCGGTGTGTGAGGAAGGGCAAGTAAGAAAGAGAAGCTGGATTCAAGAACAGTGGGAAGGCAAGAGACCAAAAACATGCCATAGGGGCTGGGGTATGAAGGGCTCTCCGTGTCAAGTGGAGGACTTCAGTTCTGATTCTGGAAGTAACTAGGAGTGATGGAACAGGAAAGGTGACACAATCCTAGCTGAAGTTTAGGAAACCCCTGAGTGAGCAGCTGAGTGGAGGCAGCAGTGGAGAAGAAAGAGACTTGAGGAAAGGAGACCAAGCAGCAGATTGTTGCAATCTTGACTGCCTGAGGCACCAAAGTGGCAGCCATGTGATCAGGGAGAAGGGCACACACATCACACAAGAGGGGCACACACATCTGATCTGGATCTGTGAAGTGAGAGGGGAGAGTTGAGGGTGACCCAGCAATATCAAATCTAGATGACCAGAGGAATAGTTCGTAGCCTTCCCGGGGTCAGGAAAGTGCAGAAAAGGGGAGGATTTGAAGGGGAAAACAAGAAATTGTGTTTCTGATTCAAAGAGATGGAGGTAGCATCCAATTCAACATTTCTAAAAGGCAACTGGAAACTGGAAACCAGGACTCAGGAAATGGTTGGGACTAGATCTACACATCTGGTCACACACACTGGGCTCTCTAAGTAACAACAGTAAGTGATTTGTTAAGGATCCCACAGTTAGTCAAGGTCTGAAGTCACATTTGAACTCAGGACTTCCTGAATCCCAGCAAGACAATCTAAAAGGAGGTTAGAATGAAGATCTGAAAAACTAAAGGTAAAGGTAAAGAGAGAGAAGGAAAACCTCTTGGGGCCTTAAATGTCAGATTATGGACACCTCAGTACCTGGAAGAAATCGACAAGCCAGCACTTAAATGAAGTACAATCTACTTGCACCATTGCACTGGGAATTCAAAGGCTAAAGGGAGCTGGACCCTGCCTTCAAAGAGCCTACACTCGACTACTCCCTGTTGGAATTTCACACTGAATGAAGTGCTGGAGATGGAGAAATGGGAGATGGTAGTAATGATAAGAATGGATCATATATGTCCGGAAAGGGCAGTTGTATTGGGGGGTGGGGGGAGTGGGAGGAGGTAGATGGACATGACCTGCAAGAACAGGTAAAAAGAACAGCACGCCTAGAAAAATGGTAAGTGGGAAAGCTGCCCAGTAAGGAGTCTTTTTGCAATATGTTACGAGAGCTCTGGGGAAGGAGAGGAAGAAAGGAAGATAGGCTGAAGAGTAAAAAGGGACTTCTTGAGCAGGAAATGCCATGGAGAGACCATCTGCTGAAAGAAAATAGAGAAAATGAAAGTGCCCAGGGAAGATATGGAACAGAACAAACTGCCGGAGGGCTCTTCCACTGGACAGCCAAGGGTCATAATAACATGAGCCTCAGCAGTCTTACTGTTATCCATTCTCAAGAAACTTCTTCAGGGAAATACAGGAGAAATCCTCAATTTCTTTTTTTTTTTTTTATTAAAGCTTTTTATTTGTATAACATATGTATGGGTAGTTCCCCAACATTGATCTTTACAAAGCTTTCCATTACAAATTTTACCCCCAGTCCCCTCCCCTCCCCTACATGGCAGGAAGTCCACTACATGTTAATAATGTTGAAATGCTTGAGAAGTTATGCAAGAAAAATCCTATCTACAAGGAAAAAAAGAAAATCAGAGAAAGGCAACACAATGCAAGCAAATGTCAATAGAGATCATGAAAATGTTACGTTGTGGTCCATATTTCATTTCCCTCTGAAATCCTCAATTTCTGAGGAAAAGCTGTCACAAGCCAGCAGGAAAGAAGTTGGTCAGGTTATTAATGGTGTGGAACTGTGCACAGCTCTGATTACCTCTCGGAGGGACATTTGGAAAGGGGAGGGGGACACCAATGAAAAAGCCTTTAGGAGACAAAAACCACCCTGCAAACAATCCAGAACCCAAGATAAGAGCTGAGTCCAAGAAGATTCATCTCCAAAACAAGAGAAAACCCAGCAGCAGCTCTCCTGCTCAAGCTTGGGATTAATTGCCTCTGAGAGATACTGTAATTTAAAGGAAGGAGGAAATAAAGCTCTGGCTCAGCCCATTGCCTTCATCCTGACCAGACAGTCAGGTGCTTGCTCCTCTTGGCTAACATACTGCTCTAAGCCTGAAACTCTGTAAAAAAAAGTGAGTTGAGTAGAATAAGAAGCTGAAAGCACATAGCTGAAAATGTGTGTGTGTGTGTGTGTGGGGGGAAATCAATCCATTCTTAATAAGGAAAATTTTTTTTAAAAAAGATACCCTCAAAGGGCCCCACATGTGCAAGAATGTTTGTGGCAGCCCTTTTTGTGGTGGCTAGAAACTGGAAACTGAAGGGATGCCCATCAATTGGAGAGTGGCTGAATAAATTATGGTATATGAATGTTATGGAATATTATTGCTCTGTAAGAAACGACCAGCAGGACGATTTCAGAGAGGCCTGGAGAGACTTGCATGAACTGATGCTGAGTGAAACGAGCAGAACCAGGAGATCATCATACACAGCAACAACAGTATTACATGATGATCAATTCTGATGGACATGGCTCTCTGCAACAAAGAATTGTCTCAAACCAGTTCCAGTTGTTCACTGAAGAAAACCATATACACCCAGAGAGAGGGAAATGAAATATGGACCACAACGTAACATTTTCATGATCTCTACTGACATTTGTTTGCATTGTGTTGCCTTTCTCTGATTCTTTTTTTTTTTTTCTTGTAGATAGGATTTTTCTTGCATAACTTCTCAAGCATTTGAACATTATTAGCATGTAGTGGACTTCCTGCCATCTAGGGGAGGGGAGGGGACTGGGGGTAAAATTTGTAATGGAAAGCTTTGTAAAGATCAACGTTGGGGAACTACCCATACATATGTTATACAAATAAAAAGCTTTAACAAAAAAAAGATACCCTCCTCAATACCTACATTTTGTCCAGCCCATGTCCCAACACCCTGGGTCAGAAGTCCTGGTTGACATTCCCATTACTCCTAACCTGCAGCAGCAGCAGCAGCAGCAGCAGCACCTCTCACTCTCCCAAATTAAACAGCACCAAAGGCCTTGGAGGTGTACCTCCCATAAGGCTTCTTCTTCCTTAGCAGCTCAACTAGGGGAGGCTCCCCCAGAACAGAAGAACTTCTTTGTTTCTAGAGATCAGCCACTTTAGGCAGAGGACAAAAGTGACTACTTACATATTGGTCCCCTCAGTCACTTTTCATTTTATCAGCATGAATTATGCAATAGTTTAAGCTCTTAGTATGGTCTTCCTATTAAAAAACAAATTCTTTTTGAGTGATTATTTCCTAATTTGGGGAGGGGAGAGAAATGGAAGGAAATCTAGTCTTTTTTTTCTTCTATTTTCAACCCCTTCATCCCATTGATTCTTTCCCTAATGAACCATGTTCTTATGGACATGGGGCATGAGGGGAAGGTACTTTTCTAAAGGTGCCAAACACCTGGTAAAAAATCCCTAATGAAACTATGGGATTCTGCACACTTGCTATTCCTCAGCCATTTTTCAACCAGCTGACTCCAGAACCACAAGAAGCACCTTTGTAGGAGGTGCATTTCGTACCCTCCAGATGATCTCATTCTTCATCAAAAACCCTGTAAGGGAGGTGCCACACGTTCCTTATTTTACAAATGAAGAAACTGAGGGAGAAAGATGTTCAGCAACTGGCTACTAAGGGTTGGGGGCAGGAATTCATTTCAGGCCCCAGTGCTACATTACTTTAACTCCTGGGCTAATGGATCAACAAGGTATCTGCAAATGGTGGCACCCTGATCAACAGTATTCTAGAAGCCACTTACTTGCCTGTGAGCTTCATCAGTTCACTATTAACTCCAGGAAGGAACTGAGGGATATAACAAAGTGTTTTGTCAGGGTGCCCCCTCTTTCTTTCCCTGTCAGTAAGACTGGAAAGCTTGATGCTAAGCTCCTAGAGAGCACCTCCACAGGGCTGCCAGCTTGGAAAAAACAAGCCAGAGAGAAATGAACAAGAAGCCGAAAGGGGCGGAACATACACAGAAGATGATGCTCTTGAGAAAAGCTTTTGTACTTAAGACTGAACCTAAACAAAAAAAATCAATGTGGGTGGGATGGTCCAGAAAGGGGGATGGCAGGTTGTCTCCCTCCCTCCTACTTCTAGCATAGGATGTGAACCCCACAGTAACTTAGCACGTGTAGTGGCTGGGATATGGATAACACTGAAAATAGGACTTTTCATCAAAGGCCCAGTCACATCATCCCAGGCTCTCAAGAGCCCCTGGTTAGGATGCTAAAAAGATGAGAAGGGAATCCTGATGGGTTAGGCTGCTTCTATCTGAAAGTATTTATACAAAAATGAAAAAAAAAAAAAAAACAACTTTTTTTTTAAAAAAGAAAAAAACAATTAGCCAGTAACTCTAAAAATTTAGAGAAGGGCAACTCTCCATGCCTTTCAGAGTGGCCAGTTACTTGTCAGAGGAGACTGTCCTGCCTATGTCATCAAGTAAGAAAAATGTTTTTACCCCTAGAGATTCAGGAGAACACTGAAAAAGCTGGGCCAAGCAACATACTACTAATGTAGAATCTAATTAATTAATAAAGTAAGGATGTGCACTCTGTTAGGATCTTTAGCTCTGGGATCAGAAGGCATAGACTATTATTACTACAACCTTAAGTTTTAAAAATATTAATACTTACAGCTTGCTTAATATTTTATACATATCACATATTGTCTTAAATATTATCATCATTTATTATCATTTATCATCACAACACACTGTTATGATCCTACTTTATAGATGAGGAAACCGAGGCAAGCAAAGATTAAATGACTTGCTCAGAATCACATAGCTATTAAGCACCTGAAGTTGGAGTTGAACTCAGGACTTCCTGGCTCCAGGTCCAGAGCTTGCTGCATTGTATGACCCAGCTCCTCAATCAAGAATCCCCCATTTTAGGCCCAGCTGCTCCCCCCATTGATAACTTCCCTCTGGAGGTTCACTTTTATGCCGTGGACCAGATCTGCCTTCATTCCCCTCCTGTTCCTGGTCCTCCACTTTTCAAACTTTGTTGGAGTTGTCTTTCCCCATTAGAAGGGAAGCTACCCAATGTGAAACTACTCGAAAAGAACTGTGCATACCCTTTGATCCAGCAGTGTCTCTACTGGGCCTATATTCCAAGAGATCATAAAAGAATGAAAAGGATCTATGTGGGCAAGAATGTTTGTGGCAGCCCTTTTTGTAGTGGCTAGAAACTGGAAACTGAATGGATGCCCATCAATTGGAGAGTGGCTGAATAAATTATGGTATATGAATGTTATGGAATATTATTGCTCTGTAAGAAACGACCAGCAGGATGATTTCAGAGAGGCCTGGAGAGACTTGCATGAACTGATGCTGAGTGAAATGAACAGAACCAGATCATTGTACACAGCAACAACAAGATTATATGATCAACTGTGACAGACTTGGCTCTTCTTAGCAAATCAGCAATCCAAGGCAATTCCAATAGAGTTGAGTTGGAAAGTGCTATCCACATTGAGAGAGAGAACTATGGAGACAATGTAGAATGAAACCTTTTCTTTGCTTGTTATTTTCTTTCTTGTGGTTTTTTCCCCCTTTTGATCTGATTTTTTTTTTTTTGGCACAATATGACAAATATGGAAATATGTTTAAAAGGATAGCACATATTATACTCCAAATTACTACTGATCAGAGAAATACAACTCTGAGATACCACTACACACCTGACAGTAAAAGATAACGATGAATGTTGGAGGGGGTGTGGGAAAACTGGGACACTGATACATTGTTGGTGGAACTGTGAACAGATCCAACCATTCTGGAGAGCAATTTGGAACTATGCTCAAAAAGTTATCAAACTGTGCATACCCTGTGTTTCTATTGGGCTTATATCCCAAAGAGATCTTAATGGAGGGAAAGGGCCCCACATGTGCAAGAATGTTTGTGGCAGCCCTTTTTGTAGTGGCTAGAAACTGGAAACTGAATGGATACCCATCAGTTGGAGAGTGGCTGAATAAATTATGGAATATGACTATCATGGGATATTATTGTTTGGTAAGAAACGAGCAGCAGGATGATTTCAACTGTTTCCAAAAACTCAATCTAACTGACAATCATGGTATACGTACTGGAATGAGAACACCACCTTCCTCTAATGGCTGCTTTGCAAACTTTAAAATGCTATCTAAATGGCAGCTACCATCATCACCACATCATTACCATCATCAGTCTATCTGAGAGACTGCCCAGCAGCAACAAAGAGCGAACTCTTCACTCAGGTGACTTGAAGTAGACAACAAAGAAGCTTTCTCTATCAGCAGCAGAGGAGGGGAAATATGATAAAAAGTTAATTCTGACTTTGTCATTAGTTTTGGTGCAGCCAGTATCAAAGGGAACATGAGCAAGAAAGCTAGAGCTATCAAGTCAGAAAGGGACATAAACTGCTTGTTTTATAGGACAGAGTTTCCTCAGTTGGAAAATAAGGCTAATGATAGATGGGTCAGATGGCCTGTACCTTGAAGTTCTCCTCCACTCAAAGAGAAAATGGGCAAGATGGCTTGGAGCTTTTTGCATCCCCCCTCCCAGATTCTAGAGAATGTCTTGTGCTAAAGAGAAGAGGGACAACAGTGCCAGTCACCGTGCCTTCTGCTCCTTCTCTTGCAAGCCTTATGAAACTATAGCCAAAGCTCCGCAGAGGAGACCTCCAAAAGCAAATCAAAAACTTGCCTGAACCAAGATCTCAAGTTCTTGGGCTCTGACCAATAAAGAATCTGTGATCTTTCTCCTTCTCACTGCAGATGAGAAGAGACAGATGAACAGCAGGCATCCAGGCCAGGAAAACACTCCTGTCTACAGAGCTGGTCATCCATCCAGATTCCACAAAGCCAGAACTTAACCTGTTGCTGCCCAGCTTCTAAAGCTGGCCTCCCTACTATCCATAGTAGATTGACCAAAGAACTTAATGGTTTTTCTAGTAAGAAACTCAAAGGGTTTGGACACTAAAGAACTTTAAAAAAGCTAAACACTAATATCTTGAGTTTGTTTGGTTGTTTTTAACAAGAACTCATACTTTGTACCACATTTCTCATTTCAAAGCAAAGGGAGTTGGTGGAGAAGAGACAGGATTCATCGGGATAAGATCTAGGTGAGGAGGAGAGGAGAGGAAAGGGGTGAGCAGGATGGAACCCTGGAGGAAGGCAGCTTTAAAAAACAGCAATAAGACAAAAAATAGGGAAAACAAAGGCAGGGAGGTGATACCATATGCTGATAGGCAGCTCCTAGGAGAATCATGGGAAAAGAAAAAAGCTCTGGGGCTTTACTCTGAGCCACACCCATGATACCCCAGGTTTTAGAAACCTCTTGGCCTCCCCCCCACCCCCCAAAGCCCATCACCCCTCCCCTCAGGGAGCCTATAACCGGCTTCCAGAGGAGAGCAGCAGACAATAGAGGGGGTAACATTCAACGTTTGCTGGTTTAAACAAGAAGAGCTGTGTGGAGTAAACTGGTAACAAGCAGCCACTATCATTCCCTACAAGACCTGGACTTGTAGTGCTGCACAGTGACTAATACAAGGGAGCTATTAAAAACAAGATTACAGCCCTCGTCAACCCAACAGGGAAAGCAAGTCCTCACGGAGAGAGATTCAAGACAGGCATTGGGGAAACCAGCACTTTGCTACTAACTAAGAAGAGACCAAAAGAAGGCCCCAAGGAAAAAACACGAGAAATCAGAATGAGAGATGAGCTCTGGTTGTACTGAAGCAAGAAGACAGAGCAGAGGTGGGTTGTAGAGAGCAAGGGGAGGAAGCTGTCTGGCAAAGGGAAATGGTGGGGAAGGAAGGGCAAAGGGAGGAGGTGGCAACAGAAGCGGGGGAGGGGAAAGGTAAGGAGTACATTTTAGAAGAATATTTTAAGTTAAATACAGAACTCTATTGTGAAGGACAAGTCACGAGGCAAGGTACAGCTCAAAGGCATGGCTCTGCATTTGCACCAACCCAACAACCTAAGGCAGCAGGGGAGGAGGGCCTGGAAATCCCCAGCATTAATTCCCACTTCCCCCGGTGCCTAGGGAAAAAGACATGGGATCTTCTCACAGGCACCCAGCTGTGGCAAGCTTGGCACTTCTGACAGAGCGGCTCCCTAGAATGGGCTCTGCTACTTGAAAAATACTATCTATAGGGGAGCACATTTACCTGGCTGGGAATGGGAAAAGTTGCCTGCCCTTCTCTGCCAACAGAGTCACTGCCAAGTGTCCCCAAGGCTGGATGAGAGGGAAGAACAGCTTCTCCAGGGCTCTGGCACTTGAGCTCCCCTGGCAGAGCTGCCCAACAGCCTCCCTCCCAGCCCACTCTAGCTGCTTCAGGGAATGCCACTGTCACTCCTGCATCTTTCAGCCTCATGTATATCTTATGCAAACAGGGACACCAAGAAAGGGGAGAGTTCCTCTTACTTTTCCCTTTGCTTCCAAGTATATAATAAGTGGAGCATGAAATTCCACAGAAAAAAAAATTTCATAAGGGTTATCCTAATTGCTTTATTCTCCCCAGCAAAGAGATTTCTCAGCTACGTCACAGAGTTAAGTTCTCAGATGACTCCCAAGGGGTGAGGAGGGTATTCTTGAATCCTTATGACCTGCACCATCTCCTATGAGAAAAGGAAAGAAGGAAGAAAGCAAAAGAGATGGTGCTCCATTCCCAACTTTGTCAGATAAAAATTTTTAAAAAAAGATGGGAATAAAGACTAATGTGAGGAAAGAAGAGGAATTATTTTTCTGGGACCATGCTTTCCTTTTATCAGAGAGAAAAGCAGCTCAGATATTCTGCCTTCCCTCTCATTTTGGTTGGTGCTTTAAGGCTACCTGGATAGGAGGAATGAAAACAAAAGCCCACTGTCCAACCAAGAAGCAGCCAGGAAGGCTGGCTTGCAGGAAGGAAAGGAATACCTGATGATTGGATGGAAAGGTCAGGAGCAGCAAGACAAAAAATAGAAAACAGGAGTGTGGCCCTCTAGCTCAGTCACCCTGCAAAGAGTAATAGGAAGATGGAGAGCTCCATGATTAACTTCCCTAAGACACTGGCCAAACTTCAAGGCTTTCTTGAGGCCAGGAGCTGAAGAAAGTCTAGACAAGATCAACAGAACTTTCAAGGGTAGATCTGATGAAGGCTGCCAAGGCAGCCTTATCCCAGTCAAATTGTGTCCAAGCCAATAGCAACTTAGTCAATCAAAAACCTTTTCAAAGTTAATGGACATATACAGGACGGAAGACAGAAATCTCTCCACCAGATATCTTTTTCCCAATCGGATCTGTTTCCAATCACAGTTAGCTCCTGACATTAGCTACTGTTGAGGGGGCACTCCAACTTGCAGGGATAGGAGTGATCTGTGTCAATAAAAAAGGCACTGAAGGTGGGCTGGCAACACTGTTCCTCATCCCACCTAGAACATGAATGAGGGGTTTGAAGTACAACCCCAGAATAAGAATGAGCTCTATGCCTGAAAAGTGGCAGCTTGCAAGAGGCCACAGCACAGGATGGGGGTGGGGTGGGGAAGAAAGCAGGCCAGGAATGTACTTACTCAAAGTCCTCAAACTCCAAGTCGTTTCCCTCTACTGATGGGCCTTGGTTGTCTGAGGAAGAAGAGGAGGTGGAAGAACGGAGACGGTTCTGTTGGTAGCGCATGGAGCGCTGGCGAATACTGTCTCTTCGAGAAAGATATTGGATCATCCTCTGGGCGTAGTATGCAGCAGGAGATAACCTGAGAGAAAGGGAGATGGACAGAGACAAACTAGCACTAAGGACAGCTCCAGCTCTTCCAGGCCACCTGGGCAGCAGAAGTTGCCTCCGAAGACCTCGAGGGTGAAGGCTCTCCCATGCACCAGGAGGGTCCCTCACAAGGTCACCGACCAAGTTTGCTGCCCAAACAGAGAGCTAAAGGAAGACCATTTCTTCTTGGCAAGCCCCAGGGAGCCAGCCAAACTTGCAGAGGTTGTCCAACCATGTATCCAACCTCAGAGTTCTTTCTCTTTAGAATCTTCACCTCAGAACTCTTGTTACTGATTATCCAAAGATGGCCTGAAAGAGAGCTACAGGATGGAAGCACCTGAGAGACAAAGGGCAGAGAGTCCCTTGTTCCTTGTAGTGTCAACACCTGGATCAGGGAGGAGAGGAAGGGCACTAAAAAATAATGGCAGGGAATTAGATGACAGCCAATTCTTCCCTCCTTCTTCAGGATTTTCCCCAGAAAATAAGTATTCTGCTCATTGGTTCTTCATCATTCGATCTGGTATGGCCCTCCCTACTTCCCCTCACTCACCACATCCCTTCTCTATACACTCACTGACTCAGTTGGACTTTCTGGGTTACCTAGAGTGAGTGAAGGGGAAGGGCAAAGAAAAATGTTTTAAATGACAACAGCAAAGGAAGCTAGGAGAAATCCCAAATTCTAAAAGTGTCTATGTAGCCATTTGAAAATTATGAAAAGAGAGAGCATTGGCAAAGACACTTGTAGCACTCTGACTAGTTCACACCTTAGATTCAGTCTATGGGGAAATCCTCATGGGAAACACGGATTTAGCCAAAGGAGCCTAAGAAAAACTTGGTGGTAGGTTTGAAAGTACCTCAGAAGGGTCTCTGTCATTGGGAATTATCTATCCAGACAACATCAGATGAAATTTTCCAGCAGGGCTGGCTGACAACCTCTAGAAATGAAGGTTCATATCCATAGAATATTATGCTGCATTTGGCACTTGGGATTCAAATTGCCTTTGTTAAATAGGTAGGGAGAGAATGTACAGCTCTATTGACCAAGAAGATAAATTATAAGAGATGCTTCCTACAGCTTTATTAATTCCCCTAGAAGCCTAATGCTAACTACAGCAAGAAAGCAAAGAAGCCTGAGCTTCTCAAGAGAAAGGAGCCAAGACACAATTGTTTCTATCCACCACAAGTCCTTCAAAATTCTATATTCAGGAACCATTTTGGAATCTCTCAACTTAAAAGGATGGAAAAGAAAGAAGCAGAACAAGCTATGGAAGTAGAGAGAATAGAATTAAGTGCTTTTAAAAAATCTGCTTCTTGTTATTCAAAGTTTCACCTTGACTGTTGTACAAATAAATAAGCAATCACAAAACTTCCCAGAAATTACTTTAGTGCTTGTTTACTCAGAACCTACTCACTGTGTGCTAAGAGCTTTCTACACGACTAATGACTGAATGAAAAAGTATTTGTTAAGCCCTTATCATGTGCCAGGCACCATGCTAAGTGCTAGGGATACAAATACAAGAAAGAAAGAAAATCAGTCTTAGAAACCATGCAGCAGGAGTAGAAAATTCTTGGAAAATAAGAAAGCAATTAAATTCTATCATGACTTTTAGGATTTATGAAAGGTGGCAAGGAGTTCAAAATGCTGAAAAGACCTTTAACTTGGACTTCATCTTTTTGTTAAAGCTTTACATTAGAGAAGGAAGAAATTAAAACATGGTGATGAGTTAATAATACCATCCCTAAGAATTTAAACACAGAAAAACCACAAGGTACTTGGAGATGAAGTTTAAATGTTTCTTTAAATCCTCAAATTTTTATTTGAGCACTCAAAGAGCTTATTCATTCTCAAGGACAAAATGTCAACTTACTGGCTTCTCTACGGCACCACATTCTTTATTTATTTATTTTGATGAATTAAAAGATCAGATGTAGAATAACCCAACAATCATTGTTGGAGGAAAAGAGGACAATTTGGAATTTTTTTCTATAGGACTTTATCCAGTCAAATATCTCATCATTAATGGAGATAATTGGGACTAAGGAGAGCCTAAAATTGTTCCAGAGATTAGAGAAGTCATCAACTAAAAGTTTTCTCTCTCTCTTTCTCCCCTTCTACACTCAAACTATACATCTCACTTCAAAAACTCATTTTTCCTCTTAGAGACTTAATAGCTTTCAGAAATTAACCCCCCCTCCTTCCTAGTTCAATTATCACTTATAGAGTACATTTTTATTTTAGCCACTGACTTGGACAGCATCAGATAAATCTGATTTTTTTTTTTCCGTATTTCTTGGGTACGGAAAGAGGATCTTACACTAACAGAAATGTAAGAGGGTCACTCTACCAGTTATCACAGAGATGTAATATTCTGGCTTCAGACACAAAAATCCATAAGAGTAATACTACATTATCAAAGTTATCTCATAACAGCACTACCTATACTTGATAATCTTCCAGGTAATTTTGTCTAAAATGAAAGTTTCAGTTCTCTGTGACTCATATTTTTAATCTCTCAGTCTCCTACGTAATTCTTCCCATCATTCTTGGTCTAGCAAATGGCTCATTTATTGGCTCTTTGGATTTAATAAAGGTTTATTTTTCTCTTCCTTTCAGAACATTAACAGAACTGACAAGCATATTCCATGGGCCTTAGAGACAGCTCTAAAACTTTAATGTTTTACTTGTAACATGTATTTATCTTTGGTAATTAGTTTCAGGGAAGAAGCCAATCTCAATTTTTTGTCCATAAGAACGACCAGTGCATCCAGTGATTGCAGGAGAAACAAGAGCTTTAACAAAGGTCTGCTCCTCTTTCATTACAATCTCTTTCCCCTCTCCCCCTCCAAATAAAACTCAGATGTAACAACTAACTGAACTTTTTGGCAAACTGTGATTTTTGACAAGAATTTTTCTGTGAAACCGATGATGTTGTGCCTTACTAAGCAAATTTCTTTCGAAAAATGCTGTCCATTTGACTAGCAGCAGAGTACCAAGTGCTTCCCAGTCACAGAATGGCCCACAATTTTGCTTCTGAACTCTTTGGATCCTCCCTGAGATCATCTGGATCAGAGATTCTTTTGCTGCTCATTCTTGTGGAGAAAGATCTCAGATGAGACAAGCACTGTCTATCAAAGTCGTGTTCCTACCGTTCACTTACCTGCTGTCTACGATCTACTTCCCAGGCAAGTGAGCCACCTTTATGAGTAAAAGTGCTGCAGTGGAAGCTATCCGAGGGGAGCAGAGGTGGCCATTCACACAGCTCAGCAGTGCCTGCCTTTTGCAGGGGCTGCTCAAAGGATCTACTCCCTCCCACCTGAGATCGCTTGGGCCTTACCTCGCAGGGTCTGGATAAATGGGGTGTTCCCGGGATCCTGCTCCATCATAACGGGATAAGGAAATGAGGGAAGACTCCAGCAGCCTCCTAACAGAGATTAAAAACAGAAGGCAGTCCCTGTCAAACACCAACTCAGAGGTCACACATTAGGTAGAAGCGTGGGAGGGACAAATCAAAGTCCTGTTCCTGTGGCTTTCCCAGATGTCACTGGCATATCAGGTGCTGTCACACCCTGTTTCTAAGTTAAACCTTTAGGGACACATAATGCCCACTAAAGAAAATAAGAACTCAGATTCCTGCCCCAGAGTTCGAGATGGGACTCATAGCCACAGGAATGATTTTCACTACTGTTCAGGAGATGCTTTTTCACAGCCATCACCTCATTCCTTTACAAAACAGCCCAGGCAGGAGGCAGGAGTGCTTGAGCAGAGAGCTACTTCAAGTCCATTCATTCCAAGGACTCCTCCCGCCCTGCCGAGTCCTACGTACTGACAGCAGTGTCCCCTTGGCACCACTCACATCCAGCAAAGATCGAAAGCAAGCCCTAAATAGAGACATCACCACTGCCAGAGTCTCTACTTAAGAAGCCCTCTGCCATCAGGGTCTCTCCCAGCGAACAAAGCTCAGAGGGAATGGCTTTTCTATGCCCCTGGAAAGAAAGGCATGTGGGAGACGCATTATCCACTCTCCTGCTGCATCTTGCTGGCACTCTGGAGAGCAGGTCGCTGGCTTGCTGCCAGGCTCTGGCAGAGACATGGGGTAGAGCAGCAACCAAGTTCTTCTAATCAAGTTACTTCACTTAGCCATCATGAAAACTATCTGGCCTTAGGCGCCATCAACTAAGGCAAAGAGGTTGGTCCTCCCAGAAGCCAGCTTCCTGGAGCCCTGTCCCACAAGCCTGAGGAGGTTCAAACTCCAGACAGAAACAATAACGGTCCAACCTGTAGTTGTCCTTCTCAGCAAAGACCTACTTGCCAACCTATGCCAAATATTTTTTTGGTCCCATCAGACAGAATAACCACTGCAGAAGGAGATAAACTTACAAACACGGACGACAAAGGTTTGAGAAGTATATGGAGTAGAAGACAGAGGAAAGGGCAGAAAAACTCAAAATAAAGGAACTGACAAGTTTGGCTAAAGAACAAACCAAACATAAAACCCAAAACACCAAAAGTCTATTCTGGGCCTCCATGTTAGTATTCAAGACTTAAGAAACAAGTTCTAGAAATCTATAGTGATGATGGGGAGGGGAGGGGAAAGAGCAGGGGGCAAGGGAGGAGACAATGAAGACAGCAAGTCTATGAGCAAATGACCACTCCTAGGCCAACATGAGCCAGCATCATCCAACACCCACAACAGTAATAAGTAAAGCATGTTCATTGGCAAAGGATCAAGATGAGCACTGGACCACGATAATTATATCAGGACGTTGAAAAGTCCTCAAATACTGATAGGAAGGTCACCTCAAATAAGAGGCTCCTTACAAGAGCCTACTTCCCAGGGGAGTGGGTGCTTTAAACTAGGAGCACTTCCATAAATCCTAGAAAAACTCTTTCTAAAGAATCTTCTCTGTGGAAAAACATTTGCTTTGCCGCCTTCTGTGATAATAGGAGACAATTAGATTAGATGTCAGTGCCCTCAGAGGCTGGCCAGCTCCCCAGAGAGCCTCAATAAGGCGCCTTAAGGGTGGTGCTACTTCTGGGGCTCTTCAGCTGCTTAGATGGTTGAGTGGGTGGCAAATTCTTTTCAAATCTGCAAAGCCACAATGAAAGCAGTGTATCCAGGAGTGGGACAGCTAGAAAGGGGCGTGTTTGGAAGCTGGGCAAACGTTAGCACCCCTGGCCCACAGAAATGTACTGGATCTAGCAGATACTTCATAAATTTTAGTTGAGTGAATTAGTCTAATGCATGCCAGATATGTAGTAACAGGGAAAAGTCTCAAAACTTTGTGATTTTCCTATTTCAGATTGGTTGATGGAAACCAATCAATGAAGAAGCATTTATTAAGTACCTACTATGTGCCAGGCCCTGGGCTAAGGATAAAAGTATAAAGAAGAAATAATCCCTACTCCCCATGACATGAGCTCTCAGTAGCCCATGGCACAGTCCATCATCCTCTTCTTTATGGTTTGTTGGAACAATGTTCTCTTTTGATTTTCTTCTTACCTCTCTGACTCAAGGCACATCATTCTCAGATCTCTCTGTCCTGACTTCCAGGTTTGCATCTCCAATTGCTTATTGTGCATCACAAACTGGAAGTTTCAAACACATCTTGAAGGTAACATCTCCAAAGCAGAGCTCATTAGCTTTGTCCTGAAACCCTTCCCTAATTCCTAATTTCCAGTTTACTGCCAAAAGTAACATCCTACTCCTAAGGGGTATGTACAGCTTCCCAAACAATGGCTTGATTCCCCAGAGGTCATTAGGCTGCCTAGAGAAAAGAGGGACATGAGTTCAAATCCAGTCTCAGACATTTAATTATTGGGTGATCTTGAGCAAATCATTTAACTTCTGCCTGTCTCAGTTTCCTCAAATGTAAAAGGCATCTTTTTTTACCTCACAGGATTGTTAAGGATCAAATGAGATAATGTTGTTAAGGGGCTTAGTCCAGTCCCTTCCCCTATTCCCTATTTAATAAATTCTAGTGACTCCCTCTCATTTTCAGAATCAAATACTAAGTCCTTTGGCTTTTGAAGTCCTCCATATTTGGGATCCTTTGTTTCATCTTTTGCTGCCTTGTTCCTCCTTCACATACTCTACAATTTTGGAACTACTAATCTCCCTGTTCTTCTTCCAATACAACTCTCCTGCCTCCAAAGCACGGGCACTGGCTGGCCCCTCTGCTTGGCACTTTCTCCAGCTAAAATGCCACCTGCCCAAAGAAGTTTTTCTTGGTCTTCCTTTTATCTCTGGGCCTTCCTTCTGAGAATAAACCCAATTTACTCTGTGCATGGTTTGGTTGTGCATAACTGTTTGCTTTTTGTCTTCTCCCATTAGTCTGGGAGCTCCTCAGACAGGCTTTTGCCATAAAATATTTGGCACATGGCAAGAATTTAATAAATGCTCACTGATGACTTGATATTCTAAAAGTACAGACAACAAATGCATATATGAGGATACACAGCACAAATAAAAAGTTAACATATACAAGGTGGGCAACAGTATCAAAGGATGCACAGAGGTTGAGAAGAATAGAGACAAAAAAAGATTATGAGATTATGGTTACAGAGAAGTTTCAGTTAAGTAATGAGGTAGGAACCCAAACTGCAAAAGGTTCAATAATATCCTTTCCTTTGAGGTTCATACTGTTTATCTCTAGAATCCGATCAAAATCCTGCTATCTCTTGTCCACAAACCTCCATGTCACTCCGCTTCCTTAATGAGCACAGGATATGGCTCATCAATTTTTTCTCCTTTTCAAGTCCTGTCCAATATTTGGGAATTTCAACACACACACACACACACACACACACACAGGCATATATCTATATATCTATCTCAATCAGGTCCTTAACCTACTCAATTTCCATTATTTACTCTTCAAGTCTCGCTTCATGGTCACACAAATATGGTCATACTCTTGAACTTGCTGTCAATCACAAAGGTGCCTTCTCCATATTTAAGAATTTCAAAATCTTAGTGTCACTGACTCATCTTTCACTACTATATCTGATGATATACCCTTGCCAAGGGTAACCCCTCTACCTGCATAAGGGGTCCCATTTTATCCCATTTCCTTCAAGAAATTGCCCCTTCGGTCTTGTCTGCTCTCTCATTTCTCTTCAATCTCTTCCTCTCTATTGACTATATGCCTACTGCCTACTGACATGTCTGTGTCTCCTCCACCCTGATCCTTCCATCTCAGCTGGCTACTGTTTGTCTCCCTGCTGTAGCTAAACTCTCTGAAAAAGCTGTCTGCAATAGGTGCTTCTACTTTCTCTGCTTTTACAGTCTTCTTCTAACCTCTTTTCCCTGGAACAGTTCTCTCTTCAGTTACCAATAATCTCTCACTTAGCAAATCCAATAGCCTCTTCTCAACCCTCTGTCTGTAGCTTCAGATACTGCTGATTATCCTCTCTGTTCTTGAGAGATGCTTTCTTCTGAGGTTCTCCTTGTTATCTTCCTTCCTTTCAGACCACTCTTTCTCAGGTATTCTTTGCTGAAATCTCATCCAGATCACACCCTCTAACTTCATAGGTCCCCTCAAGGCTCGCTTGTTTTCTCTCCATACACCACCTCACTTGGTGATCTGATTCATCCCATGGATTGAATGATCCCCTCTATGCTGATGATTCTCAAATTTACTTATCCTCCTCTAAACCTTCCTGCTGACTTCCAATCTCAAATCTCTGTCAGACTTCTCAAACTAGATGTCCAGCAGACACCTTAAACTCAACATGTCCAAAACAAAACTCATTGTCTTTGCCTCTAAAGTTCCTCCTTCCCCTCCACTTCTCCAACTTCCTTATTACTACAGAAGGTCCAATACCTTAGGCTTACAACCTATGAGTCACTCTCAGCTACTGACTATCTCTGATTCCCCCATATTCAAACACTGTTGGAAAGGCAAGGCCTCCAGATATCACCTTTGTAACATCTCTTGAACATGCTCTTTTCAATCTTCTGGCACTCCACCGCTCTGGGATCACCTCATACCTGGTTACTACAACTGGCTACCGGGGGAGTCTTACAGCCTATAGTCTCTCTCCACTCTGATCCATTCTCCATTCAGCTTCCACAGTGATTTCCCTAAACTGCAGGTCTAACAACATAGCCTTCCCATCATTCCCAATCATTTCCAGATTCTCCTACAAAATCCTCGGATTGGCCTTCAAAGCCTTTCATGACCTGCTTCATGATTGCTTTCCAGTTTTCATCACAAACTCTGATCTGGGGACACTGGCCTGCAGGCTTTTTCCCTTTATAAGATATTTCTTCTCTTGACTCTGGGCATATACCCCATGCTGGGAATGCTTTCCTTTCCTTATCTTCCTCTTCTGGCTCCCTGGCCTTCCTATGAGTCCTAAGTGAAGCCTCCCTTTCTATAGGATGCCTTTCTCAATCCTTCTAAATTCGAATGCCTTCCCTCTGATAACCACTTCCTTTTTATCCATGCTTGGAAATGTTTACTCGTCTTTTGCATCCGACTATGAGTTTCTCCAGGGTAGGGCCTGTCTTTTACCTCGTTCTGTATCCCTAGAGCTTTGGCACAGCACCTGCCCCAGGGCTGACTGATCAGTCATGGTCCTTCATTCTTGAAGAGAACCAACATGGCATCCCTTTGTGGGGGTCAAGCTGCAATGTGTCTGGCTGTGGCTTCTTATACCAATAAAAACTTGGAAGGCTCTACCACAGGCCAGGCACAAATAGTCCACAGGAACATTTGGAGTGAAGATGTCTCTAAACTGGAACACTGAATGTGTCCTTTGAGCTACTGCAATTCTGCTTGGCTCACGGAGCACAGCACCTTCTCTGAGGTGAACACGCCATGCTGGGTGATCCCATATTAATGTCCTCCATGTCTCACAATAGATTCCAAAGTTCTTGAGAATGTCCTCGTGTCACTCTTCTTTCATCCACATGAGCACTTGCCTTGTCTGCATTTTCCATCAAATAATCTTGTAAGCAAACGTCTAGCATTTGAACAATGTGGCCAGCCCAGTGGAGTTGCACTCTCTTGTAGTTTGAATGCCTGGCAGTTTAGCTGGAGAAAGGGCCTCAGTGTCCCATACTTTTATCTTGTGTGATGAAAATTTCCAAGAACAAGAGTTCAGAGAAATGAACATTTAATTCATTAATTATGCTAGCTTATAAAATCAATGAATTGAAATCGGGAGAAGGAAGTGGTCCTTTTGGGATCCCCTAACACTGAATGCCTAAAAAAACTTTAAGAAAGGGAGTGGCCCTGAGGGTAGAAATCAACTTTGATTGGTTAACAACCAATGAAGGGAGTATATATATACATATATATTAATGGAAAAGTAATCAAAAAGCCTTCAATTCCTCCAGCTGAGAAAATGATGTGATCAAGAGACTCAGTTGTTTCCAGCAATCTGGACAAAAGAAACCACCTCTACCCAGACCACTCTGGTTGGTTCCACCTTTCAGAAGCAGTCACCTTAAATTCTAATGGAAGGCTTCAAGGCCAAGGAATCTTAAGATAATTCAAATGGAAGTGATTCTCTCCTGGCATGGTCATACTGTCCTAAGTTTCATCGGCAATGAGGTTGACACAAGGGCTCTGTAGACCTTCAGTCTGGTAGTCAGTCTAATACCTCTCCTCTCCCACACTTTCGTTCAGAGCTTCCCAAACACTGAGCCAGCTCTGGCAATATGTGCATCAATCTCATCATCTATGTACCCATCCCTGGAAAGTGTACTGCCAAACTTATCCACAGCATTTGTTGTAACCCATGGACGGATGGGGTGGTGCTGGCTGGTGGAAAACCTACATCTCCTTGGCATCAACTCAAGCCACAATTAGCACAGCAACCAAGAACTGATCATCATACCCTGTTGCATCTACCTGAGCCTCAGGAGCTGCACTGAGTGCACAATCAGCTAAGTACAAAAAAAAAAAAATCACACACCAATTCTCCCTCCACTTTAGTCTTGACTTAAAAGTTAATAATTTGCCGGGAGTGGGGCAGCTGACCTTGACGCCATTTTTGCCCTTGTCAAAGGCCTAAGAGTGCTGGGAGCATCACACCGGAGAGGCTCATCAATCATGTCCCATCAGTTTCATGATGGCATTCTTGCACAGGTGCTGGTGATGCTCTCATATTTCCCATCCACCAATAGTGACGGAGAGCTGGGTGATGTTTTCACATCATGATGATGATGATGATGATGACGTTTTCACCTGACACACAGTAAGCACTTAATGTCTATTACCTATCTATTGGTTCCTGTCAGCTAAGTGGCATAGTGGATAAAGCATCAGGCCTAGAGTCAAAAAGGACTGATCTCAAACCTGTTCTCACATAATTTAAGTTAGTGACCAAAGGCAGGTCATTTAACTGTTTGCCTTAGTTTCCTCATCTGTAAAGTGAGCTAAAGAAGGAAGTGGCAAATCACTCCAGTATCTTGGCCAAGAAAAACCCCAAATGGGGTCCCAGGAGTTGGACACACCTAAAATGATTTAACGAAACAACCACATGCATATCAACAGTTCAAGTTCTAAAGTTTCAAATAGTGTTTCTATTCCCATAAGCTTTCGGTTTTTCCCAATTTCCTTATTTCTCCCAACACTTCCATTCTTCTAGTTTTCCAATCCTCTCCATGTCAACCCTAACTCTTCCCTTTTACTGAGACTCCATATTCAGTTGTTAAATCTTGTTATTTCTACTTCCTTGATATCTCTAGCATCCATCTTTCTCTCTATGCACAAAACAATCACCCTAGTTCAGATTGTTATCCCATCTTATCTGGGCTGGTACAAGAGCCACCTGATGGATATGCCTACCTCTCTCCCATTCCCCTTCATATTCCACACAATGAACAAACATTGCTAAAACACAGTTCAGTCCATGTCATTTCCCTACTCTGTTATCTTCCCTGCTTCCCCTATTGCTTTTATGATCAGATATAAACTGTGTCTTTTAGAGTCCTTCAAAACCTGACTCTAACCCTTTCTTTCTAGCCCTGTTTCATATGGCTCTTTCCCTCACACCGTGAGCTCTATTCAGATGAGTCTCCCTGCTCCTCCCCCCACTCCTGTATCTCTGCCATGGCAGTCCTCAGGGCCTGGTACGTAGTCACCTTCCTCCTCATCTCTAACTCTGAGACTCTTTCATTTCCTCCAGCACTCAGCTCAATGCTGCCTTCAACACTGAGTCAAGATCCTCCCAGATACTGGTATTTTCCTTCACCTCTCCATGCAAAAATGCCTTGTATTTATTTTGTAGATATTGACATATATTCCCTTACTGTTTTCCCTGATTGAATGCAGTAAACTTTTACAGAAAGGACTGACTCCTTTTGGTCCCTGTATCCCCAATGCCTTAGCATAGTGCCTTGAGAACAGCAGACATTTAGCAAACACTTGTAGATTGCCTCATCAGTTGAAGCAAATGAGAATATTAAGCATAAAGAAGAGCACCAGCATGGGGAATGTGATAATTATCTTTCAGTCTTTAAAGAGCACTCATAATGACAGAAAGGCTGATTTGGGCTTGGAGTTCCCCATAATGTGAAGGGCTGTCATTTCAGGACAGAACAGATTCTAACCTTATAGATGGATGATGTTGTGGGGCAGGATAATTGACTTAGGCAGCTCCTGAGGTCCTTTCTAACCCAAAGTACATGTTTCTGAGATGAAAAAGGGCCAAGATCAGGATTAGGTAGCAGCAAAACGGAAAATGGCTTAGAAAGAAATGAGATGCATGGTGTTTTCCCATTTGGTTTGATTTTTCTTGTACAACATGACAAATATGGAAATATGTCTAAAAGGATTGTACATGTACACAATATATATCAGATTGCTTAAGGTAATGGAGGGACAAAAAATCTTTACAAGTATTTGGAAAAATAAAATACTATTGAGAAAAGGAAAAAAACAGACATGAGACAGCACCTTGATCAGAAGAAAATAAGTAGACCCAAGGCATACACACCAGGTGTGTCTCTCCTTTCGCTCCTGACTGTATTAAGCACTTTGCTCCATCCAACTTGCCCTCTTCTTTCCTTGCTCATTCCCTCTCTACCTAATATACATGCTCAGGTCTGCCCTATCCCAGCTCTCCTCCTACTTCTGTAACTCTCCCTCTAGCTGCACCTTCTGCCATCTTGGAAATGTAGGCATTAACTCAAGCTGTCCTTAGCTCCCTTCTCTCTCTGCACATAGTTTCTTCTTTGGAAATCCCACCTACCACCAAGGTATTTAAGCTGTCACCTCTACAGGGATGACAACCAGACCTCTCTCCTGATCCGAATCACAACTTCAACTGCCTTCTAGACAGCTCCACCTGGCTCTTTCTCCTACACATCAAATCCAATGTGTTCAAAAAAAAATCCTCATTTTCTCCCCCCAAAAAATTCTCATTCCCTTATTTCTATTCTGACTTATTTTCTCCTAGTTACTCAAGTACAAAACCTGTCATCTTTGAATCTTCCCCTTTTGCTCCCCACATTCAACAGAATGACAAAATTTGTCAATCTTATCTCTGAAACGGGTTCCTTTCTCCTTTCACAACTATCACCCTAAATTCTTGTAACCTGGACTATTGCAGTAGTTTCCTCTCCGATCTCCCAGTCTCCAACGTCTCCCCATTCCAAGTTACCCACATGCTACCAAAGTCTGAGTTCTGATTCGATACTCACATCACTTCCTTGGTCAAAACCTAAAACAGCACCTGTCCCCTCCCCCACAAACCAAATAACGTCCCAACTCCATCACCTGGCATTTAGAGTGTCTTCATAATCTGGTCCCAAATATATGTCTAGTTTTATCTCCCACCATTTCTTACCTCCTAGCATTAGATCCAGTCAAAGTGAAAGAATCCTCATCATCCCAATATGCTCTGTGCTTTCTGATGGTCATGTCTCTGGTATCACCCAATCCCATCACAACCTGTCATGATTGCATTTACCCTTCAAGACTTCACTTGAATACAACAGCTAATATTTATCAGTCGCTCCCAGGTTTATAAGAGGCACCAGCACAAAGAGCAGAAAGATGGCCTCCAGGCCCAGAAGGCCTTGATTCAAATCCCATCACTGACATACAACAGCCAGGCACTTGTCCTCTCAGTGCTCCAGGCCAATGTTGTCAAATTCAAACAGAAAAACAGAAGCCACTGATCTGTATGAGGATCCGCAGACCACATGTGGACTTAGTTCCAAAATATACCATTATCTATGTCTTATTGGATTGTAATTTAATTTTTAAAATATCTCCCAATTACATTTGAACCTGGGTCAAGCCACACTTGGGAGTGTTGCGGGATGAGCTTATGCCATCTCTGCTGCAGGCAAGACTCTAGGACCAGACATAACAGTAGGTAATGCCCTGATCAGCAGAAGTTACCTGCACCTCAGCACAGGCCTAGATGGAGAAGCCCAGGGAGGAAGCCGGCTGAAGCTCAGAGAGCTTCCTGGCCTAGGATCCCACAGGTCCTCCGCAGCAGAGCCAGGCTCTAACCTGGCTCCCTCCGACATCTGCCCTTTGACCTTGGGCCACTCTAGGCTCTGGGCCTCAGTTCCCAAAGAAGGATCAGCTGTGACGATCAAAGAAGATGCCAAACTTATGTAAGCATGAGCTCCTTGGACTGCCCGTGCTGCCTCCAAAAACTCGGTCCAGATCCAGCTTGCTCCTCTTAACTTCCACATCACCCTGAGTCTCACAGATCATCTGAGAGGCAGCTGGCAGAGCAGGAGAAAGAGGGCTGGACTGAGCAGGAAGGCCTCGGCTCAAATCTGGCCTCAGTTACTTAGTTGTGTGATCCTGACCAAGCCACTGTCACTTTCAGTTTCCTTATCTGTAAAATGGGGATAATAACAACACTTACCTCCCAGAACCACTGTGTGGATAAAATGAGATGATATTTGCAAGGTGTTATGGAAGTGCTAGCTGTCCTTTCCTTAATCTTACCGATCTTTGAAGGAAGGGACCATGTTTTACTTTTCACTGCATACTTGCAGCACCAGGAAAATAATAGGTACTCGATGAGCATTTGTTAAGTCAGCAAGAGAATCAGCACACCATGATGATGATAAATGGGGACTCTGCCAAGGCAGAACTTGCTCAGTACCCCTGGATGACCCGATGGCTCTCACCAGAGCATCTGCAGGCTGGCTGAGGCTCACTTATAAAAGCAGGTCAGGTGAAAGTGCTGACACAATTGCCCTATTAAGTACATTATGATCTGGTCCCTACGAGACTTATTAAATGAGGCAGTCAGAGGGAAGCTCCTTGCCCAGGGATCTATCCCAGCAATGGGGATGGGGCCAAAAATGGCTGTGTCGAGGAGAGACATGAAAGGCCAAGAGGGCAAACACAAACTTGTCAGTCTTATTTCTTTCCCCTCTGACTTCTGCTCCGCAGGCCCCACTTCTCTGCCTTGGTGCATGCCTGAGCGTGAGGATGACAAGCCCTTACTCTTTTGTAAAAATAATTTTGTGTTCTCAAATGACACCTCTATTATGATTTCCAAATTGACATATCTTCTTTACAGCAGAGGCATCCAAGCCTCCCTCGTTTCACACACTGGCAATTAGTGTTAAGTTATCCAGCAATAGGCGCTTGCTCGGCTGATCACCGCAGGGCCCCGGGTCCTGTGATTTGCCTAGAAGAGTCCACAGCCTGGCTGCCAAGAGAGCCCAAATTGCCTGGCTGGCTCACTGTGACCTGCTGTGGGATAGGACCCATGCAGGGTAGGATAGCCCCAGGAAGAAAACACTGGCAAACACCCCCTCACCCACCCCTCCACCCTCTTGCCTGCTCAGATGGGAAATGAGGCACCATTTTACTGCTCATAAATAAGACTTTGTGCTGGAAACAGTACCTTTCACCAAAAGAACCTTTTACAAAAACACATACAATCACCAGGGTACCTCTGCATGGTGGGTGGGTGATAAGCAATTTTGTAGAGATAGGATCCAGAGGCTTAAAAACCCTCAAGCTTAGTTCCATGAAAATCCTGCTCAAAGAGCAGCAAAGACTCTAAATAGGGTAGGTCTAAAACAAAAGCTCAGTCTTGATGGGCCATGAAATATATTTACTGCTTCTTTTCAGACAAGATGTACTGGATTTATTTCAGTACCTGGGAAATGGTCCTCTCCTTGTCACTTAAAAGTCTTTCTAAGGATAATATTATTTTGAAGGTCATTTTAATTTACAACTATTTTTATTCTAATTTCAGCCAAGCCTGACCTAATCTGCAAAGCCATGGTACCAGCTTCTGTATTTCTCTGAGGCGACTCCCAAAGAGTCAGGTCTTAGGGGAAATCTCCACTGGAGAACTAAGTCTTAATACTCTGGCCAAGGAACATGAATCTCGATGGAAGGCTCCCCCAAATGCAAGCAATCATTTAAAGTGCTTGGCAACATAGAAAATGTTTCTCTCCATAACAACAAGAAAAAAATCATCAGGCTAATTTGAATCTACACAACCATACTGAGAGTCTGAAAAGGCCCTCTTCAATCCTCCTAATTCAACAAAGAACACACTGGGGTATTTGTTAATGGCTTTAATAAGGAGCAAATGAGTTTCCCCTTTAAGGGCTTATTTTTCACCTTCACACACCTAATATCCAAATCTTCATCTAAAGTGGTTAACTAAGGGATGACACGCCTTTAAAAGATAACACGATTATAAACCTGGCCTACATGGAAACGCTTTATGTTATGAAGCAAAAATCTTAAGCCAATATTAGGAGGACAAGAAGAGTTAGCAGATGAAGCGAAGACAACAGCCAGAGAAATGGGAAGGGCACAGCAGGAGAAGTCTTTTATTAATCAGACGCAAAGAGGCAGCCCTCCTGGCTAGCGTCTGCTAAAGTAAAAGGATCTCAGGAGCCTACAGAAATAGAAGGGAAGAGAGATTCCAACAGAGACCTGAACAATCTCCAGCCTCCAGAGAAACCTCTTTTGCATGACATTGGACTTGCAATGCCTCTCACCTCTAGAAGTATCTGATGTAGTTTAAGCATCCACAACACACCCTTGGGGTCCCCCATCCCCTTAAGATTACCCTGATCCCCAACTGGCATTGGCACTTAGTTCCATTGGTACCACTGAGCCACCATTTTGATCTGTCTAGACAAAGTGAAACTGTCACAAATGACACCTAAAGTACAATTAACAGAGAAAACTGCAATTTCCACTCTCCACCCCCGTTCCCCCAAAGAATCCATCCTCCAGCCTGTCAATCAATATTGCCATGATGAAGATTAACTCTGCAAAGCCTGGGAGATACTTAATTCCCAACCTGGTAAAATATTTCATCTTTAAAAAAAAAAATCACACACACAATTATCCAAAAGTATAGATTGAATCTTCCCTTCTTTCATGTATCAGGAGTGCTAAACTTTATGGTCTGGGGACTAGTAGCTTCTATATGTATAAAAAATCTTTACAAATGGCCCTCTACCCAGTGTGATTTTATCGTGGAGAAAGAAACATCAAGACAAAGAAAGACAAAAAGAAAACAAAGAACAAAGGGGGAAAAAGTCCAACATACAAGAATGCCATCAAAGCCCGGGCGGTACAGGTGAAACCAAAGTGGATACAAGGGGAACATGCTGCAAGAAGAGACTGGCACCAGGGGGGCTGCAAAGGCCCAAGGTTCCAGCTGCTAAATCTCCAGGCTGACTTTGTATCCTCGAGAGACAGGCCTCAGCCACCCAGCCCTATACATCCTGCCTTCTTGCCTGGACCCATAAGGCTTAGGAGGGAAGGACCTTGCAGGAGAGAAAAGATGGAGTCAGCATTAGCACCTGGACAGTTAAGAAGTGAAATGACAATTAATAAACCAACTACAGTTTAACAGCAAAACTAAACTCTCTTACTTAGTAGGATGGTCATCTGTCTAAAAGTGAAGCCTCAGCTACAAAGCACAAAGACACAAAAAAGCCCTAAAAATAGGGGCTCTACATATATTCATCTACTGGGACCAGAGGAGCTTTGAAAATGAGCTTCTGGGTGTATCATAAACAAGAGAAAGCTAAACTAAGGAAGGTTTTCTGCTATTCAGCTGAGGTTTCAGGCTGCAACATGCAGCTTAATGTTACTTTCTCCCAGATGATATGACTCAGTCCCAACTTGTACTCAGGCAAGACTCTGAGCTGGCCATAGAAATACTGTCAAGGCTGGGCTCCTTCTGTCCCCTCCCTTGGCCTGCTTTCATGCTCACTAGAGAGCACAGCAGTGAATACTGTCGAGACTATGGTGGAGGGAGCAGAAGAGGAAGGAAAATGAGCAATTGTATAGCACCTACTAGGCGCCAAACACTACACTAAGGACTTAATATTATCTCATATAATCCTCACCACAACCCTAGCAGGCTGGGAAACTGCTTTCTGCTATTGCCCTTCTCTCTTACATGGAACCATATTTTTACCTGACACAAATGACACCCAGTCATTTCCTAAGGTCCCTTTATGTGAAAATACACCCCTTAAAGTATTTGGTTTAGGCCAATTTCCTTCAATGGGGTCTAGAATGCCCTCATTTCCAGAGGGTCCCTAGTGGCTCACGTGAAAAGCCAGAAGGTGCCATTGGTGGACTAAAAGAAAAAGGTAGTTTAGAGAACATTGTATACAGTAACAACCTGACTATGTGACGATCAATTGTGATGAACTTGGCTCTTCTCAACAATGAAATGACTAAAAGCAATTCCAAAAGGTTTGGGATGGAAAATGCCCTGACATGGAAAGAATCATGGAGACTGAATGTGGATCAAAGCATAGTATTTTCATCTTTTTGTTTTTTTTTCTTTCTTGTGGTTTCTTCCCCTTTTGGTCTGCTTTTTTCTTGCACAACATGACAAATATGGAAAATTGTTTAAAAGGACTGCATGCACATATGTAACCTATATCATATTGCTTGCTGTCTTGGGGAGGGGAGAAGTAAGACAAAGAGGGAAAAAAAATTTGGAATACAAAACCTTATGAGAAGGAATGCTGAAAACTATTTTTACATGTATTTGGAAAATACAATACTATTGAAATTTTTAAAAATAATAAAAATTTTAAAAGTAACGAAAAAATGACCAGGATGTAATAATAACAAAAAACATAGCTCATGGCAATTAAAGAGTTCTTTAAGATCTGCAAAAAGGCTATGCATATATTATCTCCTTTGATTCTCACATCAACCTTGTATTCCCACTTCACAGATAAGGAACCTAAGACTAAGACTAAGGAACCTAAGAGAGAGATTCAGTGATCTGCTGGACTCACATAGCTAGTAAGTGTCTGAGGCAGCATTTAAACTCAACTCTTCCTGACTCTAATTGCAGCTCCTCAGTACTCTGAATAATACGTCAAAGAAAAAGGGTAAGAGTTACCTGTGAAAAAACCTAGCACTGTCTCAGAATGTTAGGAGAACAAAATGGCTGGAATCAGGAAGAAACAGAGCAGGTATCTTAGAATATGCCCCGAGCTCAAATGGATCACATTTGCCCAGCTGAGGATCCTGGACACCCTATCTCAACCTCTAAAATGAGAATGATAATAGCCCCTCCTCCTAGGGCTACTGTCAGGATCAAAACAGGAGGATAAAATGGAAGGCATTTTGCCACTGTAAAGTGTGGTACAAATTAATATACCAGGAAAAGAGATCCTAGAAAAGGAAGCCATTAGTTTAAGGAGGAGTGAGTTGAGGGTACAGGAACGTTTCTAGATGGCAAGAGGCAAGGCCACTGGAACTTCCCCGAACAGAAATCCAGGAGAGCTGCACCTTAGATCTTTTTCCGCTTCTGATTAGTGAGAGGCAAAACCTCTGAGTGAGATACCATCTGTAGAGCACTCTGCAAATCATGGAGCACAACAGAAATCTTAGTGATTATTTTTCTTATTATTATTAATATGGAATATGGTTGCAGTACAGATTTAAGGACTTAATAAACCCTTGTGAATGTGCTTCTATTGGCTCAGGTATAAAAGAGATTGTGCAATGTTGAGAACCTTGGCTCTAGAGTTGGAGGGCCTGGGTTCAAATCACTTCTAAGCCCAGTCTGAACCTCAGCTTGCTCATCTCTGTTAAGCAGGATACCTGGGATAGCTTTGGAGCTCCTTTCAGTTAAAGGGCTCCGATCCTTTATTCCTAGTGAGGCACTTCCTCCCAAAGAGATCATTTAGATGATTTAGGTTGAATGGGGAAGGGGGAGGGAGCAGAAGAATGTAAAGAGCAGCCTCAATTTCTTCAAAGTTATGACACCCAGCACGCATTTATTTGTTTAAAAAAAAAAGGGGGGGGGGTTTGCATCTAAAATTAATTTCTTAAGTGATATATGCACTCTGACTGAGAAAATGGGGGAAAGGCTGAAGCCATCTTGCAAGGCAGGAGACCAGAGGCAGGGAAGCTGGACACATGTGCATGTGAAGGAGAGAAGGGAAAATGAGTCTAAGGTAAGAATCACCAGGCCGGGCTGGCTGTAGATAAAATACATGATAAGCTCATATGCCTTCGATCCTTTGTCATCCCCACTGTCTACTTTTGTTCTGTCTTGATTTTCTTTCCAAGAAGGTGACCCTGAAATAGCCACATGCTTTTTCAGGAAATTCTCCCCATCTTTCTCCCCTCCACCCCCAACCTAGATGCTCTGTTCCCAGTCACATGAGGGAGGACCATTCTTGTTCAGAGTACAAAAAGCCTAGTGGGCATCCATCAAAAGAGCTCAGGAAAGAACCTCAGGCAAGCCTGGCACCTACTCCCTCAACTGGGCTGGAGATAATTCGAAGGTTCTGGGGCATGACATCCAAAACTCATTCCCTGGCTATGAAAAAAGGGGACAAAAGCTTTCACCCACAAGTTCTGGACTCTGACTGCTGTGGTGACTTAGGGGGTCAGCCAGCTCCTCCTGTCCAGCCATCTGGCTTGGTATGGCACTGCTTTCCCAGATGGAACCAGCCAACTAAGAGGATGAGAAACTCCCACTCTCCTCCTTGGGAAACTGGAGGAATTTGGCTATTGCTTCCATTATAAATAAGTCAGGCAACTTCGTAGGTGAGGGGGCTTCAATATCTGCCAGCCCAAAGCCAGCAGGGGAGCCCAAGGGGTGAGTCATGCTTAGGGGAGGGGTGTGGGGTACAGGATGCTAAGACAACCAGCTCCTTCCAAAGAGGAGCAGAGCAGTGCCGCATTTGGAAAAGTCTTCAGTCATGTATACCCACAAATCATTTTGTTTGGGCCAGTTGAAGAGGACCATGAGTGGGGAAAGACATGGCTAATAAGATTTATCAGCTGGGCCCTAAGCCCCAGACAGGCCAGATCCTCCAATCCAGGATCTGACTGTAGCAGCCTCTGCAAATGTGTTCAAGCAGGTCCAGGGGGAGGAGCGGAAGCCAACTGGCACAGCTAATGGCTGGGAACAATCACAATAAGCAAAATACATTATGCAAACAGAACCCCCTACATACACCTGGCGTTATTGTCTAGGAAAAACCTCCAATGGAACAGTGAGAGCACTAGGTTGAATAGTTCCCATGGGGAGGGACTAAGAAGGGGTTAGAAGGAGTCCATGAGAAATCGCTCCCCGTGTTTTTGCCAAAGCTGGAGCTCCTCTCCTTCCAGGCCTGCCTTCCCTAGGAAGATCCAGCTCCCAGAGCTGCCACAGCCGATTACATCTTTTCAAGTTCTCAGGGTGTGTGTACAAAGCACAAAGCGGCTCTCCACCATGGGAGAGGAGAGAGAGGGGGATGATGGGGGTAATTTGGATTGAACAGGTGCTAATTTGGCCTGAGGTGGGGGAAGGGCTGCCTGCCAAGCACATCTCTCAGGAAGAGGAATCCAGCCCCAGCCCAACACCTCCAACTGTGGGAGGCACCCAACTCCAAGCTGCAAGCATTTCCCCTGAGACACGCTGGATAAAACAGGGAAAAAACCAGCCTCCCAAGAGGGCCCTTTCTTCTTCCCCCCATTACAACTGTCCCCAGAAGTCAGGAGCAGCATACCTTATATACCTAGTCTAAGGTATAGCTGGATACTCAGCATGGTAGGGAAAGAGTCCAGCTACTGAAATGGAAGGACCCGGATCCTTCGAAAAGTTCCCACCCAACCATCTAACTTTGGGCAGATCCTAAGGTCTCTGAACCTCAGTCTCTTCCTCTATAAAATAGGGATAATCAGACTTAAATTCTCTACCCCAGAGCATCATAAAGGCCAGCACTCACTCAGCCTCAAAGCCCTTAAGAAATGCAAGACCCCAGGAAAGCATCTCTTCACTGCACAAAGATGGTGGAAGCAGTCAGAACTTTGATCCTTCTTAGCTCCGTGACTTCTCCTTCCCTCTCCCTCCCATCTTTTCTCCCTTCTTCTCTGCCTTGTTTTCTTTCTCTCTGCTATTCACTAAATGTATGACACTTAACCTTTCTCAAAGAACCTTGACCTCCATGCTCTGGCTAGCACAAGGTGAAACTTGGGGCTCACCAAGACTAGGCAGGGCGCACACACATATGGGGTAGTAAAGATTGGGGGGAGGGTTTGGAAGGCACCCTCCTCTTTCCTCCCCATGCCCACTGCCAAACCTGAAAGGAGGATGGCAGGCTGTATCCTTTGAAGATTCAAAGTTCTCTACAGTCAAGTTGGTCTCCAGCTTTGGAACTGGGTTTAATTCAAAATAACCTTACAGTACCACAGGAATCTGAGCTGGAAGGCACTCTAGCAACAATCATCCCCTTCATTTTAGAGAGGATGGAGTTCAGGCACAGAGAGGGAAGAGATTTGCCCAGAATTTATAGCTTGTAAATAGCAAAGTCAAGATCTGGACCTTTACCTCTACTCCACTACCTGCCCTGCCAGGCAACAAATGAGTTCCAACACTGTAACCAGAATGGCCTTGGAAAAGCAAGACATGAGTTACCAGGATGCTTCTCATTTCTTAACCACAAGACCCCCCCAAAAAAGAAGTAGCCCAAGATAATTAGTCAATAAGTAAGCTTGAGGGAACAAGGGTGTAAAGCTCCCAACTCCAATCTATGCTGGAGCAGGAAGCTTTACTACCTCCTGTCATCTGTGGAAATTGGTGAGTAAAAGAAAAGAACATTAACTCCTCCTGGTGGCAGAAGATAGGAGATGATAAATCCTTAACTAAGCAGATAAAAAGGCCCCAGTTTCCCTAGAGCAAGCAATCATCTTCTATGAAAGGAAGAATGGAATGAAATGTGGGTCCACTCAAACCCTTCCCCAAGGAAGGAGATGATGGGAAAAGTTCATCTTCAACCTCACAGAGTTTCTAGTCACGATAACACTTCAAACATGGAGAGAAGGAGAAAACCCCCCTCAAGCTCTCCATACTACAAGCAGATCACATTTCTGGCCTAAGATAAGACCAAAAAAGGTGCACAGCACTAGGGGAAACAGCCCTCAAACCGAAACTACGATGGTCCTTTTGCCGCCATTCTCCTTCAAGCTTTTACCACTTTCTTAACCTATCCTTGGCTCTAACATAGTTCTGGCAGAAACCGTAAAGGCCAAACCAAATATCAGCAGCACAAAGTTCTGTGTAAGCCAGGAGAGACAGAATGTGCTGGACCTGGACTTTCCTCAGAGAACTGATGTGAAAACTGTCTGACATGCAGCCCAGAACGAACAGCTGAACCACAACTTAGAAAATGGACACAATGATAATATCAGGCCAGAACCAAATTTAAGGCATCACAAACTTAAAATTATGTTAGACATTTCCACAAGCACCCCAACAGCATGGTAAAGGGAAAAAAATAAAGAGGATGCGAGGCAAAAAATGTTAAGTTTTCATAAAATCCAGAGAGGATGCTCTCCAGAAAAGTAAGGAGTCCTAGAAAGGCAGACTTCTCAAATCTCTCAAAACCCCGCAGAGGAACAGCACAGAAATAAGCATAAATAGCTAACACTTATACAATGGTTTGAAAAACTTTCTAAATGTCATCTCAGCTTATCTTCATAGTCACCCAGTTAGTCAAAGGCAGTTACAAGCACTATAATCCCCATTTTACAAATTAGGAAACGGAGAGCATTTAAGGAACTTGCTGCCAAGTCAGAGAACTAGTGAAAATGTAAAAGCCCCAATTCTAACCTAAGTCTTCTGACTCTGGGTCCAGGGCTGGGTCACACACTGCCTCTCAGCATCACTAGCAGGGTTAGAGAACTGTATGTAAGAGAACCTGTATGTAAGAGAATAGTCCTGTAGACAAAGCCAAGTACTTCCATTCCACCATTCCACTCTAATGCTGAAGGTTCACTTTATGCCATGGACCAGATCTGCCTTCATTCCCCTCCTGTTCCTGGTCTTCCAACTAATGAATCCCACAAACCCAGACAACAAAAAAGATTCCTCCAAAAAAATCCACTGGATACAAATAAAAAACAAATTCAGAGTTCTAAATAGGCACCCTTTCCCCAGGTCATTACTTTTCCCCATCAATCCTATCACCTGTTCTATATTCCCCCTAGCCTTTCTTGGCATAATGGCAAGATAGAACTCCCAGGGGAATAGGAAGCCTGCTACTTAAGTCTTTTAAATAAAGACTTAATATAACTTAAATAGTGTCCAGACCCCAAGAACCCCATCTGACTTGTACTTCTTCTGGGGTTCCTGCAGTTTTAATAACGAAACCGCTTAGAACGAACAACTTTCTTAGAGATGATCAGTGAGTAGATCGCTGGTGGCCAAGAAAATCACTCAATCCCCAAGGAGGAGTCTGTTGGTCCCAATTTTGCTCAAAGAGACCAAACCCTAGGGAGGTCTAATATCTAAGAATGTTATCAATCAATTAACAAGTATTACTGAAGTGTCATACCAGACAATGTGCTAGGCTCTGGAGATACAAATACAATGAATGAAAACATCTCTACTTAGTTATAATCCCTACATTTATATAGCTCATTAAGGTGAGCAAAACACTTTACAATACACTGCCAAGTATGACACACACACACACACACACACACACACACACACACACTGAATAAACATAAATACAGGGTAATTTTAAAGGGAAGGGATCCAGAAAGGTTTCATGTCAGAGGACAAGAGGCAAAGGTGAGGGGAGAGAAGTAACTATATATTTTGTTCTGGGGGCAACAGGAACCACTAGGGTCAGTTGAGAAAGAGAAGACAAAATCCCATGTACGCTTAAGGAAACTCCCTCTGGCAGCAGTACACAGGATGGGTTGCAACAGGGAGAGAAGGCAAGAACATCAATTAGAAAGCAAATGAGTAATCTGGGTCAGAGATGGTGAGGGCTTGCACCAAGATGGCAGCTATGCTGGAAAATAGATTATGAAGCTAGACAAGATTTGGCAAATGACTGGATTTCCAGCTGAGTGAAAGGGAGAAAAAAGGCAAAGTTACAAACCTATGAGGCTGGATGGCTGGCAGTACCCCCACAGTGATGGGCAAGTGGGGAAAGCTAAGGAGGTCTATTTTAGACAGTGTTCGGTTTGAAATGTTTCTACAACATCCACTTTGAATCGCCCAATAGGCAAGTGAAGACATGGGAATCAACTTCAAGGGAGAGATGGGACTGGCTATAGAGATCTAAGAGGCAGCCATCAGCCCAGAGAACTGATGAGATCACCAAGAGAACAGAGAGAAAGGAGAATATCGGGGATTAGAAAAGCTGGTTGGCAAAGAGACCCCCATCAGGGGGATGACATAGATGATGAGCTAGCTGACAAAGGCAGGGATGTTCAATCACCTGCTCGCCTTAAGTGCCAAAGAATTTATGACCCATGAAATGACTGGTTTTCATCATTTTCTCTTTCCCTAATTTAGGACATATATAGCAATAGTTCTTAATTTAAGGTTAAGGGGCTTATGAATTTAGAACTGTTACTATTTTGTGACTACAGATGGTTTTCACTTACCTAAAGTAGATGGTCTGCAGACCCCAATAGGAAGAAATGTTTACTTGATGTGAACTTGCCCTTGGATGTGGGGGAGGGGGAAAAGAAGGGGCTTTGCGCCAATGGAGGGAAGATGTTGGCATAAGGTTTAAGGACACATGGGGTCTGAGGCCAGCCATGGACAGACAGGAGAAGACAGGCAACACACACACACACACACACACACATGCACACATGGATGGAGCAGTTTCTCTCAGCTCCTGATGCGCCAGGGGGCAGAGGTGGCAGGCACAGTGTCCATTCTTCTGTCCCCATTTGGAAGGTTTTTTCCTTTGAGGGCTTTGGTTTTCTTGGGCAGAGAAGCCCCAGAGCAGACGCCAAGCACCTAACATAGGGTGCCGTGGATCGTGGCTTTCTTTCAGGATTCTTTATGTCAAGTTGAATTTGAGTGATGCAAATGTACCCAAAGCAAGGAGAGTGTTATTTCAATATAATGAGTTTGAGGCTGGAGTGACACCTACTGGAGGGAGCCACAATGTCAGGCACTATTAGGTGTTGAACATTTTCTTTAAAGCCTCAGCCTTGGAAAAATGAAGCCCCCAATTTGCCATGGCTCCGGAACTCAGAAGCTATAGAGCTGGAGGGGGATCGAGGAGTCATCCTACACGGGCAGCCCAAGAACAAAAGAAGACAAGCTTGGGAAGCAAAATTAGCTTCTGCTGCCCAGCTCTGGGCATCGGGGAGACAGTCCCTCCCCTGCCTATAACTATTAATACTCTTATTTGCCAACAACACTAATTAGCTGGGCAGCACCAGAGACCAGGATGCTGCCAGCCCTCTGCCAAGGACCAGAGCAAGCACAATCGGGCTCCTCACCACGGAGGAGGCGACCTTCCAGTTCTAGCTCCTAGGATGACCTGTCACAACTATCAGTGCCTACAAGCGGGCTGCTCACACACAGCAACAGCCCAGTGGGTGTGAAGGGGCTCACAGGCCCATTTCCCATTTTCCTCTTCACACATGCAATCCTCCTTCTCCCAACATCACCCCTGAGTTTATGTGTATCTGACTTAGCCTAGGCACAAAGCCTTTAATGATGAATATGGAAATATGCTTAAAAGAACGTGTTTAATCTATATCAGATTGCTTGCTATCTTGGGGAGAAGGGAACACAAGGTTTTGCAAAGGTGAATGTTGAAAAATATCTTTGGAAAAATCCATACTATTTTTTTTTTTTTTTTAGCTAAGGCAATTGGGGTTAAGTGACTTGCCCAGGGTCACACAGCTAGGAAGTGTTAAGTGTCTGAGACCAGATTTGAACTCAGGTCCTCCTGACTTCAGGGCTGATGCTCTATCCACTGCGCCACCTAGCTGCCCCAAAATACATACTATGATAAAAAAAAATGCTAAAATAAATTTTTTTTGCTTTAAAAGAGGGCTGATATTATGGCAGAGATCAACGTTTCATATGAGAAGTTTCACACAAATTTATGAAAATGCTATTTCTAAAGAAAAAACAACCCATGTGTTTGTTGGGTTATTGCCAAAGCAAGCAAGGGGAGCGGCTGGTCTTGGGTCTCACATCCCAAAGCAGAATCTCAGACAAAGAAGCTTCCAGTCAGTGCTGGGGACAAATCTGGCATCAGGCAAAGTTGCCAAGCAATGACGGGGCACTCACCTCCTTCAGACCTGGCCTGGGTAGTGGCTATCCATCCCCCATGTGGCCAGGACAGCCATTCACAGTGACTTGGCTTCTTCCTCCTGCCCGACAGGAATCCTGAGCCAATCCTTAGGGCAAACACGGACTCCTCTCCGTACAGTCTGTCATTTTTACTTTGTTCAGGCACTTCTGCCAGATGGGTCACTTCCCTCTCCTGCCAACCGCTCTATCTTACTACTTATCAGGACTTCCTTCCAGAACTACCTCTTCCAGGAAGCTCTCTTTGATGAGCCACGTGTGCAATGATCTCCCACCAAAACTCTACTGCATCAGAATGCTGTAAATCTCACCCCCGACCAGGCCAGACGCTCCTGGAGGACAGGCAGAGAGAAGCATGGGAGGCTGGCTGATCGAAGCAGCCTTCAGACAGTAGGACACACTCAGTAGTCTGCATCATCGGCAAACCGAGTGCTCCCTCTTGACAGAGATCTATCACAGGCAAATCTCACAGATTTCAGTGTCGAGGGAGGTGCTCTCTGACCCAACAGACACGGGGTACGAGACTGGCAGTTATCCTGGACATCAGCAAAATCCTAACACAAATGAAGATGGGAGCAGGAAGCTACACCTACCTTGACCGTCACTGCACTGTTGGAGGAATACTTCTTCTGCCCACTTTAGGCACCCATTAACCCTGTGTCTGCCCCCTAACCTACAATAAGGTCACAAGTCAAAAGTCTGAGGTTGAAGATTCCTGCTTTTGATAAGAAAAAGGCCATGTGGAAAGTCAACACAGTCAAGAGGGAGGAGCTCCCCTCACAGACTCCAAGCACATCCTAATGCAGGGACCACAGACGGGGCCGTGAATCCCGCGACCATCTCTATGAGATGAAGGGAGCGGACAAGAGCAAGGGTCAGACGCCAATACCGAGAGCAGGAAGGGCGGCTGGACGGGCCAGTTCTCAGAGCAGCTGGGAGGCCCCGTCCAGAACAAGGTCCCTTCTCTACCTGCACAAAGCGATCAAGCACCCCAGACTAGAGTAGGAAAGCGCCCTCCTTCAAGAGCAGCTGCTTCCTTCCCCTCAGAAACTGTGCACTCCTTCCTTTCAGCACAGGCCAGGACCCCCAAAGGCTTGCCATGTCCCAGGGTGTCTCCCAAGAGCACGGAATGATGATTCTGATTTGCCCAAGAGAAAATTAGACCTAGGCTACGACACGGTCATAAGGTA
Source organism: Myrmecobius fasciatus (assembly GCA_023553655.1). Taxonomy (NCBI): domain Eukaryota; kingdom Metazoa; phylum Chordata; class Mammalia; order Dasyuromorphia; family Myrmecobiidae; genus Myrmecobius; species Myrmecobius fasciatus. Next base: position 102,539 of record JAJPUD010004138.1, on the reverse strand, counting down.
AACAGATTCCCCAGGGAAAGGTGAGTCAAACCACGGGCCCCATTGGAGCTCAGGAAGGAAAGGCAGGGCAGAGGCCCCGGAGACCGGCCAGGGCCCTGGAGCCCGAGGAGCGGTGACTGACTAGCCGGGCCGCCTCAGGGAAGGAAGCCACTGAGCTCCTCCTGGCCGGGGCCCAGTTCGCCAGGCCCAGGAGATGGTCCTAGAGGCCAAGGAGCGGTGTCTACGGCAGCCCAGCGAGGGGGCCGGGGTGGGAGGGTCACGGCTCTCTTACCTCCTGAGGGAGTCTTCCTCAGAGCTTTCCTCAGGCATTTCCTGGTTTAAGGCCTCCTGTGATACATTCCCGGGTCGGCTGGCAGCGGCCTGGCTGTAAACGCGTTCCCAGTGGCCCGTCTCCTGGTTGAAGGCCACTCCCACAGTTCTCTCGTCCTGGGCACTGGTGGAAGGGCTCAGCTCCAGCCTGCTGGAGCCGGGGGCTCGCCCTCCCTCCGTGCCATCGGCAGGGGGCAGCTGGCCACCTCCCGCGGGCAGGCCCTCCAAGGCGCCAGGGACCTGCCAGGAGGAACTACTCTCGCCAGGCGAGTAGTTCGGTGTGGTTCTTTCCCAGCGCAGGGTGTCATTGTTGAAGGTCAGGAGGTTATGACAGGCACGGCAGCGGTTCAGGTGGCCTCGTGAGAGGTTGGAATTGTTCTCGCTGCTGTGTGGGGTGGGCTGGTGGGAAGGACCGGGCCTCTCCGGCTCAATATTATTGTTGAGCATCTCCTGGGCCTGTTGGGCTGGGGTGGGGTCTCCCCCCAGGCCCGGGTCTAGCTCCTGGAGCCGGTCGTACTCCAGGAAGAAGCGCCTCAGGTCACACTGCAGCTCATTCCGGATGCCACCCGAGTTGTTATTCTGGCCCGAGCCACCGCCCGCGTCGGCCTCAGCTGCCAGCCCCGAGACTGAGAAGCCCCTTCCCTCGGTGGCGGAGGTGTACACCGACGCCTGGGAGCTGCCTTCCTGCTGCCTCAGGACGGACAGCAAGCTCACCGAAGAGGCGCTGGTCCTTGGCGGGGGCAGAGTATCCGCCTCGGAGCGGGAGTCCATACTTAGCACCGTTCGGGTCCAGTCAGAGCCTCCGAGCCCAGAGGCGATTTCCCTCCCGGCCTGGTGATACCTGGAAGGGTGGCTGGAGAGAGGGCCGCCCAGAGAACGCCGTGTGGGCCCCAGGCTGAGGTTCCGGAGGGTGTTACCCGCAGTGCCGCTCTGCACTGTGCTGAAGGCGGATGGGCGGTTCAGGAGGCCCTGGTCCTGCTGCGCTGACGAGGCCTGCTCCGGGGCATGGTAGGGCTCGGTCTGTACAGAAGAAAAGGAAGCGGTAGTAGCCCCAGCGGAAGAAGAGGGGGCACTGTCCTGGCGTGGGAAGAGGGAAGAAGGAATTCGAGCCCGAGAGCAGCGGCTGCAAAGGCACAGCATCCCCAAGGGCTGGCAGCACTCGGCCGGGGGGGAGCTGACGCGCTCTCGGAGCCTGGGGTAAGCGGACGTCCTGGAGCTCTCCGTGCTGGGCGGAGGGGGAGGCGGTGGAGGAGGCGGGGGTGAGGGGGTGGCAGAATCTTGGACTGTGCTGTGCTCTCCCACCTGGATGCCAGAGGAGCGGGAGGACAGCATGTGCAAGAAGTTGTGCAGAAGAGGCGTCCGGCGGACGGGCTGGGACTGCAGGAGAGCGCGCTGGCGGAAGTGAGACAGCTCCGCGCCGTCCACGGGGATCTCAGGCTCATCATCGCTCTAGAACAAACCCCGTGGGGGAGAAGCGGGGAGACAGGGGCGGGTGGGACTTAGCATCTCAGTCCAAGGAGGAAAAACCCTCCACCACAAAGCAAACAAAGCCCCTTCTTCCTAGAGCGCAACACTCTCAAGACCCTCTGATTTGGGCCTGGCAACTCTGGCTTGGGACACAGAATTAAGCCACATCCTTTCAGGGAGGAACTAAACCTAAGGGATGGAAGCGGGAAGCCCAGTCTCCATTTCCAAGAGTGGCAGCCCACTCCAGTCCCAGCCCCATGTTAAAGCCCCTCCTTGTGGTGACAGCAGAGGTGGCTGTCATTCCAAAGGACAGACGGGGCCCAGTCTCTTGGGACGGCTACAGCTCTTAATTTGGATCGCACAGGCTGTGGCTGATTCTGGAACTTATTTGAAAACAAAGACGTATCCCACAGACCTAAGTGACCTGGAGTAACCCAAGTTCAGGGGGTCTTAGGGGCTCTGGAGAATCATTCATTCAGTTACCTGTTGATTGGAGGGGTTAACAATAGCTGTGAGTAAGTAGTGTCCGAGGGGATCAAACCTCACCAACCTAAAACAAGAGAGACACAGATATGAGAGAGAGAGAGATAACGAGAGAGAAGAGAAGGAGAAAGGCAGGTGGAGGGGAAAGAAAAGGATAGGAATGAAAGGGAAGAGGGGAGGTGAAAGAGAAAAGAGAGGACAAGAGGAGAAAGTGACAGACAGACACAGGGAGAGGCAGAGAGATGGCATTAATTCAAAATCTGGGAATTAAATGTATTATACTCTACGTCAATCCTTATGGAAAACTTCAGAGTTAAAACTCCATTTAATTTTTAAGCTAGATGTCCAAATCTTTGTACAGATTCCGCTCTTCTTGCTAGCCCTTCCCGCCTGCCTCAGATATAAGGGCCACATATCCCTGAAGCAGGATCAGCAGCTTTTGGAAACCAGTACAGAGCCTCATCTCTGGGAGAAGCAGCAGTACCCCCTCATAGGGCACAGTCTAGCCATAGGAAGGCCTGCCCTGCCTATAAAGCAGCAGAACTCTCCTCTGCCCACCCATGGGGATCAGTCTATTTTTGATAGCTCCAGTAACAAATCCCAATAACTTGGACCAGAGAGCGAGTATGTGTCCAACTGACTCATCAGAAGACTTAAAGGAGACAAATTTCTCTACTTTTAATCCAGGTTCAAGTTAGAAACATGTCTGAAGTTTGGGGCAAAAAGAAAAATACAAGCTTTTGTTTTAAGCTTGACTTCTTCAAAATTCCAGTCTTGCCAAGATTTGATGTAAGTCAACAGAAGGGAAAAAAGGAATTCCTCATTCCATATTTTAGGTCTCTAGAAAGACTGATTTTGCCCTCAAAGCTACTCCACTAGTATATGGGATAACCATCCCGAGGCTCCAACAATACAAGAAACACACTCAGGATGAGCCTCTGCAAGGAGGCCAGCAGGAGGTAAAACACCATGCTCCCAGCCAAGCGGTGCTGATGCACATACTGAGAACCTAACTTCTTTGGCAGTGGAAGCAGTTATGAGAACCCTATCAGACCTTGAAAAGTAGGAAGGGTGATGACACAAGATCTCCCGCTTTCTTCTAGGCCTGTGCCCCATGGAACAGTGCTGTAAAGGGACAAGCTACTCACCGAACCCTCTCCATCTCGCTGGCCGTCTTCACTACCGCAAAAGGCTCCCGCCGGCTCCAATCCCAGAAGTGGATCTCGTGGGCTGTGGCAATCAGCAGGAGCTGAGCCGTGGGGTGGAAAGCCAGGGAGGCGATAGCATTGTTGCTGTCTGTGAACCAGCTTTCACTGCCACCCTATGGATGAACCATTCTCAAGTCACTATCAGGTTAACCAATAAGCTCATGGCAGACAGGGAAACAGGATTTCAAAAGGACTGCATTTAACATAATTTATCTTTCTAAAATGGAACTCCATTCCCATATCTGAGTCCTCTGCAGTAACAGGCAAGGACCACCCCCAATTCTCCAGGGAGGCACCTGGTCAAGACCTCTCCTGCCTTAGGCCTGGCAGAATGAGGAGCACACCAGTCATTTGCACAAGCTGAACCAAAACAAGATCTTTTTCCAGGGCAAGGGAACATCTTCCAAATGCTCCCCATGAACCAGGCCGAAGGACATTCAGACAAACCCCAGTGTGCCCCACAGAATCCTGGGATGCTTTGGGGCTGCCTGGGATGACCCAGAGGACAGCTGACAGAGCCAGACTGTCCACCTAGCCCCATAAGGATGGAAGAAGGAAAGGGAGGCCTCTTATCGATCCAATAGTCCTGAAGCATGAGCAAAGACTAAACAAGATGCAAGATGGGAAAATTCAACGGCGGTGAAGTCAAAGGAAAACCAAAGAGCCCTTTTCCTGCGGCTGAGCCAAGAGACTGCTCTTACTCACATTAGATAAGCAAATGATAACAGCAATCCTGATACTAGGTTTATAGTCAAAAGAGATTATTATGGGAAAGAAAATGCAATATTCAGAGCAGCACAACCTGTAAAGGCAAAAGCCTGAAAACACAACTTTCACCCACTAATTAGGGAATGACCCATAAGAAGTGTCTGAAGATTTCCCTGGAGAAATGCCAAGAGTAGAGAGCAGACCCAGGACAAACACGCTGACAACACTGAACAGAAACCAAATTGGGATCCAATACCATGGGCAATACCAATCCTGCCCAGTCCAAGTGCCAGCTTGAGCCGCTTTCTTTTCAAGGAAGACTACGTTACACAAGGTGCAATGGCACACGTTGCCAACTCCCACCTTAATGCCTTGTGCACATTTTTATTTCAGCTTGTCTGTCCATGCTTGTTGATTTTGAAAAAAAGATGACCCCGAGCATGAAAGTAAAAGGGTTTGCCTTTCCCCCTCAAACCCAGCAAGCAGCTTACCCAAGGTCAGGGCAGCCAAAGGAGTACTCACATGTAAATCCCAAATCCTAACCTCCCCATCGAGGCAGCCCGAAGCAATGAGGCCTGGGATGGTGGGGTGAAAAGTCACACACCACGGCGTCCGTCGATGCCCAACCAGAGAATGGACACATTTGCCGGTCTTCACCTCTGTGATGTAGATGTTGTGGTTCACATGGGTGGAAGCCATGAGAGTCCTGTAAGAGAGAAGGAATGAGCAGCTTGTCAAGGAAGGAAACTTTTCTGGTTCTGACTGACCACCACGGCCTGGCGTGAGATGAAGAATCCAGAAGACATTAAGCTTTGGGCTCCAGTGACCGCACTTTCTCATCAGTGCCCTGAATGGGCTATTCCAGCCTCGGCTGTCACATGACCTCTGTAAAGTTCAGATCTGACCAATAAATTCCACCGGCTCCCTATTACCTCCAAGATAAAATATAAAATCCTGTTTGGCCCTTAAAGCCCTCCCTCACCTACTGTCCAATCTTCTTATACTTCAATGTGCCCTCTGCAATCCAACAGCACCGACCTCCTGGCTCTTTCTCAAACGTGACGCTCCATTTCCCCAATCTCTCCTTCCTCAGCTCGGCCTGCTAGCTGCCCTGCTACAAACAAGAAGCCTTTTCCCTTTGATTACCTTCAATTTATCCTGTCTGGCTGGCTTGCTTTTACAAAGCTGTTTGCATGCTGTCTCATTAGACTGGGAGCTCCCTGAGAGGGGAGACAGCTTCTGGCCTTTTTTTTTTTTTGGCTCCCCACTGATGACCAGCACAGTGAGTGGCACATGGTGAAAAAAGGCCTCAGTAGGAGAAACCTTGTGACCACTGCTCCAGATCTGATGGTGTACTTGGAGGCTCCCACATATCCCATCGCATCATCTGTCTCCTTACTAACAATAACTCGTATTTATAGAGTGCCTACTATGTGCCAGGTACAGGTTTAGAAACCTTACAAGAGTGTACTCTAAATGAACTCCTGCTTCACTTGCCAGCTCAGGTGCCATTTGCAAACCCCTTCCTCTTTTCCCCCAGGCCATGGTTCAATGCTTTTTTCACTTTCAGACAAAATTATTTACTATCTAGGTTTTGGTTTTAGTTCTCTGTGAGCATGTTCTAGGTCCAGCTCAGGAGAATAAACACATCTTGAGAACTGTGCTCACTTCAATTCTGTCTCTGTATCCCCAGAATCTGGTCCAAGGTCTGGTACACTGTAGGTACTTACTAAATGCCTGTCGAACTGAGATGAAATTTTAAATGCATTTTGGCTGGTCTATCTGATCCCCAATACCACATTTGCAGATAAGGGTGTCTTTTTGGTTGCCCTCATCTAACTGTTACTAAGACATTTCATAGAACTCTATACTAATTTCTTTCCCTCTTGGCTACAGAAGCCCAAGGGACTGATCCATGCAGTGCTTCCAAGGGCCCTGAGGGATTTGGTCTGTATCTCGCAGGAGAAAAAAAGGGCAGGACTGGGAGGCAGGATTCAGGCAAGGCTGAGGGTGAGAAAAAAGATTTTGATGGGAGCAGAGTACCTGTCTGGGCTGAAGGCCAATAAGAAGGTGGATCGTGGACTGTCAGGAAGTTCAACTTTCTGGAGGAAAAACAAGAGAAGATCGGGATGAGACATTATCCCTGGAGCCTTCCAAGAACAATCACTAACAACCCTGCTTCAAAAGTCACATCTGCACTCCCAATCTAGGTTCAGACCACTAGGAAACAAGGCTCCAGCTGGGGACTGGATGAACTACGGCCTGACTCATTAGCCGTGCTGGAAAGTGGCTCCCTAGGGCAGCCACCTCTCTCTTCCTGGTTCCTCTGATGAGCTGAGCTCTGCCTGTCTCTACTCTTGCCTACCAGTGTGGACCTCTATCTCTGAACCCTTCACCCAGGTGCCAAGACAGAAGGTTTCTTGCCTTTCCTTCCCATTTCATCCACCGAGTTTTATCCTCCACCAGCTCCTGGAGAAGCCTCTGAGCCCCCAAGGCTCGCGTGCCCCTTTCTCGACCCCACAGGATCCGGACAGCATTCTTCTCGGGGACAACCTTCATGGCTCTCAGGCACCACTACCACCCCAGGCACAGAGTGGGGGGGAACAGGTATGGAAGCAGCTAAAATGAGGCCATCCAGGTCCTTGGAAGTTATCCTCATAGAAATCTGGAGAAACAAAAATTGCATTAAAAGATTATCGCATGGATAGAGAAGCTTCCCACTACAAATTCAATTCTGTTTAATCGAGGGATGAAAATGGAGGGAAGAGGAAGGAGGAAAATTTCCTCCACCTTGGTGTTTTGAATATTTTGATCCAAAAATAAGACAACTCCCTCATCTGATTCTAGGTCAATTCATTATTAATTCACTGTTCTTCTTGCTATAGGGTGTAGGCCCCAATGATGGGTTTTGGCCCCAACAACAAAAAATAAATACAAAATCAGTATTTTGTCAAACAATAAGATTTTTAAAAATTGTATTTTTATTCTGAATTTAAACCCCAAAAGAGCATTGCCACGTGTAAAGTAGGTTGCGGATAGTCTGGTTTTCCTTTTAAACACAATAGTAATGTCCCATGTAACTTTTAAAGGTACAGGTGGTTTTTTTCTAGTCTTTCCTCTCCTCTATGCATTTTCAAATGTATCAATGCCCATTTTCTCCTTTTTTAATCTGACAGCACTATGACTATGCTTCTTACCCTCCCCCCCAAAAAAGGAGAAGAAAAACAAAACCAAAGGAGAACTTTCTGCTATTCCAGGAACTCCAATCCTGCTACTATCATTTTGTCTACATAGGACATTGCCTTTTAAAATGCAATCTGTTGGCAAGTGCAATATAGAAGACTACAAAAGTATACGTGGGTATCTACAGAAAAGATAAAAGATAAATAATACACACTGCACGCCATTTGGGATGGATCAGAGTGTGAGACAGGGAGTCATGTCCCATGACATGAGAGAGGCCAGGGTCAGGGCTTGAAAAGCTGAACAGAGCCATTTATGGGACCCCAGAGCACAAATAAGCCGATGATGGGTGCTGTGGTCAGAAAAACGGATGTGGCAAGAGTGTGTAGAAATCTGAAAAACATACCCCTCCTTACCCATATGTGCCAGGCACTAACAATATAACAATGAAAAGGAATGGTGGTTCCTGCCCTCAAGAAGTTTACTGTCTACTGAGGGAATATGATGTCTACACAGGTAAGTATAATACAAAGTAGAATATGATAGAGGCAAAAGAGAGGGCCAGGCAAAGTCTGGGGGAAATCGATAAAGGTTTCATTACACCCAAAGCAAGAGGGAAAGAATCCATATTGCCAACAATATTCACAGCAGCACTTTCTGTTGTAGGAAATAACTGGAAATTAAGGGGGTGTATATTAAACTGTGAGAATGACTTAACAAATTTTGTTATATAAATGTAATGGACTATTATTGTGCCATAAGAAATAATGAAAAGGACCAATTCCCGAGAAATCTAAGAAGAACATACATAAAATTATGTAGGGTAAAATAAACAGATCCATATATATATATAAATAATCACATACACACATATACACACAATACCATAAAGAAAAACAACTCTGAAAAACAAGTACTCTGATAAACACAATGACCAACTGTGACTTTGAGAAACAAGAATGAAAGAAAGAAGCTTCCCTGCTTTTAACAGAGGCAATATGGGCTGCTGTGGGAACTCCTCACTTTAGGTCCTCTAGGAAGGCCATATAATGACTTTTTGGGTCAAGTAAATAGAGGATTCTATGTCATGCATGTATTAGTCCTTTCCAACTTTGCCAGTTTGTGGTCCTGAGACAGGAGAGCATTCAATAAAACATTCCAGGGAACACATCCACATTTTATTGCGAGATGATCAAACAGTACAGACAATAAAGAAGGAGCCATCACAGAGATTGGAGGAACACCAGGAAAATGTTTTCTCCATTATATGACACTAGAAATGTGAAAACCATAACACTTCCTCCCTTTACAACCTCTTAAATCCCAACTAAGAGGGTAGCTCAAGAGTATAAAATGAGCAAAATCACTAATGAAAATGTCAACTAAATTACTCTTAGCCCTGTACTTGACTTTAAAAACTTTCAGTATGGTCTAAAATCCATCAAAATAAAATCTTCAAAATAAACCCAAGGAATGATTCCCCCTCTCACTATCTATGTACTCTTGTAGGTCCATATTTCGCTATAACTGTCACTATGAGGAATATGTTGGGAAAGAAGTTACAAGCATAGGGACTGCTATATAGGACTGCAGGGCATCCTGAGAGTGGAGAGTGGGAATGATTCCCAGACAACTAGGATGAAAACTGCCATCTACTTCTAGAAAGAGAACAGGTCTCTGAATTTATCCTTTTTCTTTTTCTTGTCCCCACGGGTAAAGAAAAATTCCCTCCTCACTCCCCCTACCTTGGACAAACATGGCTAATGTGAACATTTGCATGACTTCATATTTGTAATGAGTTTTGTATTTCTTGCCTTTTCAATGAGTGGGAGCGGGACTGAGAGAATTTGGAACAGAAAATAAAAACGGAATTTTAAAAAGTCTTAGGGAAAGCAGACTATAGAATACAGCAAAATAAGACTGCATTTATTAAGCGTTTACCATATGCCAGTCAATGTGCTAAAGTGCCAAGAATAGACATACAAACAAACAAAGACAATCCCTACCCTCAAGAAGCTTTCATTCTAAGGAAGAAGAAAACAGAAAAAGACCTCGAAGGGGATGGGGGAATGGAGGTAAGACACCTAGGTGTCCAAGTCCACAGAGGCAGAGCAGCATCAGGAAAAAAGCCATTGGAATAATGAGTGGATAAGCAGGGCGCTCTTCATGAAAGAAGAGTAGTCTCAGACAAGAATAAGCAGAGAAGAAACCATGGATGAGATGGAGTAGGAGAGATCTAAGAATAAGGAATGAAGACATCAGAAGCTGGAAGAGAAATGAGTTTGGAGGGCCTGGGCCTTCACAAAACAGTGATCCATTAGTTCCCCTCAGCTGTCTAGTGAGCCTTCATGAAGTCAAAAAGAAGCTTCTATATTGGGAGAGTTCATAAAACCAGGAAAGGCTTTGAGAGGGCCTTTGTCCTAACACTACAACATCAAAGTAATCTGAATGAAATAAACTACTTTGGGTTTTTAACAGGGTTTAGTGCACTGGAAAGTGCTGATGAAAACAGCAGTCTGAATCCTACCAACCCTGACCCTCTGACCTCAAGTAACCGCAGAGAAGGAAGAAAATGCTTTTGAAGTTTGTCAGATGCTGCAGAAAGTTCTGCGAAATCACCTGTGCTTCCTGTGGGAGCAAGAAGGAAGAAGGGACTGGGTGTCAAGAAAATAGAAAACAAAAACCCAAAACCCAGATCTCCAATTAAACTTCTCTAGAACTGCCAAGGGACCAAAATCTTCTCATTCTAAGGACTCCCAATAAGAAAATATAACTAGCAGACTAAAGTTCTGAGGGAATGAAACACAAATAGGGATCTCCCACTTCTGTCTAGAGTAAAACATTTGCTCGCTTCCTTTTTCTTCAGATTTGCTCTAGGCCACCTGGAAAGAGATTTTTATTTTGTTCTCCCTAAAAAGAACAAAAGGAACTAAATCAAACTTAAGTCACACAGGCCTGTTGCTGAGCAGGAAGTGCCAGTCAAGTATGTTTTTCATTCTGTTTTTTAAAAAGAAGGAAGAGACAAGTTTCCTAAATCTGTCCTGAAACCAGACTGCGACAAAGGGTACCAAGAATAGCGCATTCCTGATGGCATTCACCAATCCACAAAACCAATCTTTAAAAGCGTTTTTCCAACGATCCAGGTTCTGTGCGTTAGACTACGCTTAAAATCATGGCCTGCCAACATGCCACCCTCCCATTAGTGCTCTGCCCTAAATTCTTCTTAAAAAGAGAAAAACATAATCACCTTTTAAAAATGCTTACTCTGGCAAATTCGGGAGCCTTAATTAATCTAAGCCATTGTGAATCCAAATGCACTAGACACTGATGCCCTGGCCAGAAAGCACCAACGCTAGTCAGATAGCACCGCCCCCTGCTTCCACCCTCCAAAGTTCCTACTTCAGCAGGGATTTCACAGCTTTTCACGGGCTGGAGGAGTATCCTGCTCTCTTCAAAAAGGGTCCTTTCCTTTGTAGCTGTCAAATATATGGAAAATAAGTAAATTACTCTCAATCTACAAACTCCACAGCTCTGTGGAGTACAAATGGCAAAATGGATGTGGAGGCTTAAGACCTGTATTCAAATCCTAGCTGTGCTATGTCATTTTTCAAACCTTCAATGGCCTCACTTTAAATAAGAAGTTTCCTAAGACTGTGGATAGCCTTAAATCCTGACATTTAGAGCAGACCAAAAGGAAAAATAGTACCATAGAAAAAAAATGATGGATTAGGAGTCAGGTGACCTAGGCTTAAATACTGACTCAACTGACCTTGAGCAAGTAATTCACATTTATGTAGTATTAACCAAAAGTAGTGTCTACTAAAATCTATAGATCCCTCTTCAGAATAATTTTTCTTTCAAATATTGAAGTGCTCAATTTCCACCTAGAGACTGCATAATTTCTCCCCTCCAAGTTAAAAGACAGAAGTGAAATCTATCCATAGGAATTCATGAATAGGGGAATGGGGGAGGAGAGAGGGGGGTTCACCCAGTCAACTACTGTCTCTTCACTTACACCAAACTCCAAAATTTAGGTAAAATGTTATCAATGTCTATGAGATTCTCTCAAAACCCAGAGGCAAGAAGAAAAGAACTGCAACATAATCTCTAAATTTCTAAGGAGTCCATCAGTAACTGTTACTAGATAACAAGACAAAAGTAACCAAGTTTAGCTTCATGGAGAAAACAGTAAGCTTTGAGCTATTGCTACAATGGAAAAGTTAAAATGAACTGAATAAACATAGAATAATTCTGACCATAATTTCTCCCCATAGCCTTGTTAAGGGTAGTTTTGGAGGCAAGAGAGAGAGGAGAGGGAGCCACAGCATATACACATAAAACCTTAAGGCTGGAAGGGGATTTGGAGAACATTTCGTGCAAACTTTTTTGGCAGAAGACATTGAGAACTGCTTCCAGTCTTTCTCTTATTCTGCAAATACAGTGACATATCACCCTGGGCTCAAATTTTCTTTCATTCCTTTCTTCCTTTAAAAAACAAAAAACAAAACAAACAACCAAAAAAAAAAAAAAAAAAAAAAAAACTTTGCGTTTCTACTGCTGCTGTTTGGCTTCTCTATTGGCTCAAATGAAGTTCAAAAAACAACTGTAAGATTAAACACAAAATATCAAGTCCGAGTGGCCCAATGTGACCAGGAAACACATAGGTGGAGATGCCAAGAGGCTTCTACAACGGACAACTTTGTTGTCATTAGGAGGACCTTCCTAGAGGGGACTTCAGGCCAATCCAAAAGATACCATGAGGGACCCAAGGAGGAACACTGCCTGACTGCTACACAGTCCAAGTCTGACTCCTGGATAAAAGCTGAGAATTCAGAAGAGGTGACAAGCATCCACCAGAAGCTTTTGAAGGCACAATAAGACAAAAGAAGTCAAACTCCAAATTTTGCCTGTATTCTTCTGGAACATTTATTGAGCAAGTACTATGCTCACAAAGACCACTATTCAAATGTTCTCTAAATCAAAAAGCCTTTCCATATCAGTATCAATGGCATTGTTGCCTAGGAAAGGGAAGGTGTCCCCCAGAGAGGACCTTCATTCCTAGCCTCTGTGTCAGCCCCAAGGGATGTGTCCATGGTTACATTCCCTGGCTTAGAAAACCACAAGTTTAGTTAGAAGGTGCCAGATTTAGAGCTGGAAGGGGCCTCATAGATCATAATGGTTAAGTCCCTTCCCTAAGGCAGTAAATATCAAATCCCAATTTCCACCTAGTTTCATTCCCTGCAAATTTTAGCCAGCATGTCAATTAACAATTTTTAAGATCTATCTGAGCTTTTCTTTGTATGATTCTACTTATCGGACATTTGTCCTAACAGAATAATCCCCAAACCAAAATAGGATCATAGACAAATAGGAAGGGGCAGCTAGATGGCATAGTGGATAAAGCATCAGCCTTGAAGTCAGAAGGATCTGAGTTCAAATATGATCTCAGACACTTAACACTTCATAGCTGTGTGATCCTGGGCAAGTCACTTAACCCCAACTGCCTCAGCAAAAAAATAAAATAAAATAAAATAAAAATAAAAGGAAGGGATTTCTCCATTTGAGAGGTGTGGGTAGGATGGAGAGAAGGTAAATCCTCAAAGGTATTTTGGATCACAAACAATGGAGAGATGGAGGGAAACATGACCATTCAGGAAGGTGATGATCCACACAAAACCATTCAGGGATAAGCCTTAGAGTCAGCCTGACTCTAAGCCAAAGTGCTTCCCACTACACCATACTGAGTGGTTATCTAAGTAATGTTTATCCTGAATCAAGATGGGTTGATGTGATAGAAATATGTAAAGGCCTCCATTAACAGGGTGGCATGTAGACTGGCAGAGGATAAATTGAGGATCACAACCCAGACTAAGCAGAGCTATCCACTTTGTCTTTATCTATTCACCATGTCTCTATTTGGGATGAAAGTAGAATGGAGTGGTTCTAGGGGAAGAGTAAGACCCTGAAGCACTACAGAAAATGAGACCAGTCCAGTTTTTTAGATGGGAAATACTAAATTAAGTGCTCTTTTCCTTTTTAGTTACCAGAAACTTACTACTGCTATTTGTCTAAGTTCTCTTTTCCTGGCATATAAATGCCCTAGCGGGGAAAAAAAGGAGTGAGGAGTGTGGTCTAATGTGTATAATAAAGGACAAAGGAGAAAGAGAAGGTCAGGAGAACCAGGGCAAACAATCGCTAGCAGGTGCTTTCTGAAACTTCAAAGCTGTTATGGTAAAGTGGACAACTGAGCTAGAGGAGGGCTTGACTACATGAGCAGTCCAGCAGAGTCAACAACTATTCTCTCTTTTTGCTGAGGCATTTAGGGTTAAGTGATTTGCCCAAGGTCACACAACTAGGATGTGTTTAAGTGTCTGAGGCCAGATTTGAACTCAGGTCTTCCTGACTTCAGGGCAGGGTCTCTCCACTGAGCCACCTAGCTGCCCCCAACAGTTATTCTCAAAGGTTACTTTCGCCAGGTCAATTTGGAGAAAGTTTATTTCCTGGGAACTAGAGGTCACCAGGAGGGCTGAGGATGAATCAATCCTTTACCACTAAATCAAAAAGTAAGAGGTTTGGGATTTGTCAGGTGTTTCTGTCCTTCTGTTTATCTTAACTCATTAATTATTTTCTCTGGTTTTCAGACATCATAGAAGAGAAGGGACCTCTGAGGCCATTTAGTCCCACACTTTTTATAATTGAGAAACCAAGGTTAGGACCAAAAACCCACAGGGAGTAAGTGAGAGAACTGGATTTGAAGCCAGGGCCTCTAAGATGAAGTGGATTTCCAAAACTACACAGAAGACCTCCATCCTAGAAAGGACAATTTTCAAGACATCTCAAAGAAATAAAGCTTCCAAACAAATTGGGGGGGGGGAGATTTCAGGTTGTTTTAGTACCCAAGAAGATATCAGCAAACACTGATCTATGTGTCTACTTTCTCATTTCTATAAAATCTAGGAAAATGGTCAAAGCAACATTAGAAAACATCCTTGATGAAAATGAGAAAGGGAATTAAAAGGCATGTTTATCAGTGTTTTTCAATAGCAGATCATATTTTCCCTACTATACAAATGACTAAAAAGCAAAAAGAATACAAGATCCTACTGTGTTTGTTCATTACATGCACAAATGAGCTAGGTACAGAAAAAACTCTATTGTAGCTTCAATAAGAAAACAGCAAAATCTTGTCTAGGAATTCACTATTAAATAGAAAAGTAGATTCTTTTCTGAAAGTCAGCTGGTAGGAGGATCACCCACAAGTCCACCAGCATGTGACAAATACCAATCAGGGGAGGAGACTTTATGGAGTCTATGCAGGATTTAATGCTGTTTACCAGTTCAGCTAGAACTACAACTTCAAAATAGAACTGGTATAGAAACGTATCCTAGTTATATCTGGAATGCTCTGTCAACTATGAAATGTTGCAAACACATACCCAAGACACCTCCATACATTTCTCAGCTCCCTCCCTACTACACACACCCCTGACCTACCTATTTACCTCTGCCAGCAAGAGCTCCAAATCCAGAGCATTTAATAGGTAAGTAATTCTGCCTTCTACCTCACTAAAAGACTTTAATTTCCTCAATGCAGATAAGCCAGAGGAAGCTCTTCCTCCACCAGATAAGTAAGAAAAGGGTACCAAAAAAGGGTCAAATGTGCCACACATTTAATGACCATCTACTATAAACTCAAAACAGTGTTGGCTCTGCCCCTTTTTTTTCCCCAGGTAACTGAAACAACTTCAGAATCAATTTTCTTAGAATAGGATCTCCTCTAAATATCCCCAACATTCAATGAGGTTCATTGGGTAATTCCAAACCAATCCCTCAAACAATTCCAGATACCAAAGATGAGTCTCTGTTCTTTTGCTAAAAGACTAAAGCCAGCAATCCAACCCAATAAACACCAAGTAAGTGGTTACTGTCGTGGCATATGGACAATATGCTTAACATGCCTGAAATCACAAATTGGATCCTTACATAGACCAGTAATTTTGATATGGAGAACATCTTCTTTTACACTGAAGTGCAGTCCTAAAATCTCCCTTCAATCAAAAAGGTCTACCACTGGGCCTGAAGTCAAGAAAACCTGGATTCAAATATGGCCCCAGACCTGGAAGTAAATCACTTAACATCGGTAAATGGCGACTATAGCACCCGCCTCTCAGGATTATTGTGAGCATCAAATGAGATAATAATTGTAAAGCACTTAGCACAGTGTCTGGCATATACTGAATGCCATAGAAAATCGTTATCATTGTTATTATTAAAAGCATGCCATCCTTAGTCATAGAAGGTAAGAGAATATAGCTGGAAAACTCACAATGTTCAGAACCTAGATACAGTAACAAAGGTGTTAGTCTCACATTTAGGTTAGAACAAGCACACAGAGGCAATTGACAGTCACAACAGAAACTACAACATAAAACAAAGAATTTTCAAATTGGAAGGGACTTTCCAGGCCATCTTATTAACTCTAATGTTTGCTGGAAAGACTTACATGAACTGATGCTGAGTGAAATTGAGTAGAACCAGGAGAACATTGTACCCAGTAAGAGCAACATTATACAAAGATCTACTATGACAGATTTAGCTCTAATAAGCAAGTCAGTGATTCGAGATAGTTCCAATAGTCTCATGATGGAAAATGCTACTCAAACCCAGAGAAAGAACTATGGAATCTGAATGTAGATCCAAGCAGGCTATTTTAATTGTATGTTTGGTTTTTTTCCTTTTGCTGTTTCTTCTTTCACAACATGACTAATGTGTAATTAACATGACTGCATGGGGAGGGAGAAAGAAAAATTTGGAACTAAAAATCTTATTAAAAATAAATAATAAGACAAGATTATGTGATGATTGACTGTGATGGACTTGGCTCTTTTCAATAATGTAGTGATTCAAGACAATTCCAATGAATTTGGGATGGAAAAGTAACATCCACAAAGAGAGAGAGAGAGAGAGAGAGAGAGAGAGAGAGAGAGAGAGAGAACGAGAACAAGAACTATGTAGACTGAATGTGGATCAAAGTATAGTATTTTCACCTTTTTTGTGGTTCTTTCCTTTTTGATCTGATTTTTCTTGCATAGCATGAGGAATATGGAAATATGTTTAGAAGAATTGCACATATTTAACCTATATAGGATGGCTTAGTGCCTTGGGAGGGAGGAGGAAAGAAGAGAGGGAAAAGAATTTGGAACACAAGGTTTTGCAAAGGTTAATGTTGAAAACTGTCATTGCATGTATTTGGAAAAAATTTAATTCTCATTATATAAAAAATAACTCTAAAGTTTTAACATCATCCTTTTCATCCTATTTCTACAACAAATACTGTATATCTGAAATTTCTTTTATATTCTATCAAATCCAAGACCAAGAGCCATTCGATAAGTTTCATAGATCTGATTAAAGTCTAAAGCTATGTCTTCAATTCCAGACTTCACAACCAAATTGTTAGATAATTTTTGACAAGTGAAATTCTCTTCAAATTTCAAATTTTCTTCCATACTTAAACTGAAAGTGACAATAACTGTTTCCTTCTTCCATCAGAATGATGAATAAGAATTGATGAGACAATGTGTAAATGCCTCAGAACAACAAGGTGATAGAAATTTCAAGCACGATGACTACTCTTCTCCATGGAAGCCAAGTCAAGGGCTAACACTAATTTCATAGCACAATAAGGCTTTGCCAAGGCCCAGGACCACTGACTGCAATGGCTTCCCAGCACCACTAGAGCCTAACACACAGCATGGGGGAGGCAATGGGACAAAGGAAAAAAGTTTGAGCTCCACTCTGGTTCAATCACCAGCTACCTATATGGTCTTGGGAATCTCCTGACAAGGCTCTGGGCTTTCATTTTTCACAATAAGGAAGTCTAAATAACATCTAAAGTTCCTTCCAGTTCCAGATTTATGACCCTCAGATGCTGTTACAAAGCAAAAAAGCCCAGGAACAATTATCACAGAAATCAGCATCACCATTTCCAGATTGTGAAAATATTGAGGCTCAAAAAATAAAATACCTCAAGTGGAGATTAAACTGTACACAGCCCCCAGAGACAAACCCAACCCCAGAAACTGGTTCAGAACCAAGTGATCCTCTTAACCTTTCTCTTTATCTCCCAAACCTCATCTACAGAATGCGTGTCAGGCAGTCCTCTGTGCAGGATGGTGTATAAGCTGACTAATGACCAAAAATTGCTTTGAAGAGATAAAGCTACATAAATGTTAATTACAGTTATTACAGAAAAGAACAAAACATATCATCTGGTTTGCTGCAAATCTGACTTACTAAGTCTTCTTAAAGCAAGTCACACCAATGCAGTCAAATGTCCCAGACATACTTTTTTTTTTTTATCCAACACAGAAGTATGATCAAAACTGGAAGCAGAAGGCAGACAACATAAATTTGGGATAATAACCATTTTCAATGAAAAGAAAACAAATGAGGGCCTGTCTCAGGAGTGTCCTGTGGAGAAGTGTGTTCTGAGGCACACAAGGTCCCTAGGAAACCCAAGCAAAGAACAATCTAAGGAGGAAAAAAAAAAAAGCAGGTCTTAATTGCCTGGAGAGCTCAAAAAAAAAAAAAAAAAAGACAGCTTTATATGCTCAGATATGGCTCTATTTGCTAATGGGTAAAGAACTTTTGATGACCATCTCTATAAAGAGAAGAAATTGTTTCCTTCCTAGAAATGGGAACTGAAACCACCGCTTGAGACACAGAAGAGCAGACTGTACACAACACACCTCTAGGCTAACAATAATCTAATTCAGTCCAGGAAGCACCCATTGGTTTTTGCTTTCGTAGTATAGGATCTCCACAGGCTGATAATGGGATCTACCTCTTCTCCTGAAGGCATTCCTGAAACCTGCCCTAGACAACTACAGAAAAAGTCCCTGGTGCCAACATGACAAATATGGAAATATGTTATAAAGTATTGTACACATAAAGTCAGATTGCCTGCTGATTTAGGGAGGAAAGGAGAAATTCAAAATATTACAAAAAAGAATCTGGAAAATTATCTTTTCAAGTATTTGAAAAAAATTAAAATGCCTTTGAGAAAAAAGTAAAAAATAAAACAAAATGAACTGGAGAAGGAAATGACAGACTACTTCTATATCTTTGCCAAGAACACCCCAAATGGGGTCATAAAGAATGAAGACAAGACTGAAAAATAACCAAACTAAACAAAACAATACTATTCTCATATGACGAAAGAAAGAAAGAAAGAAAGAAAGAAAGAAAGAAAGAAAGAAAGAAAGAAAGAAAGAAAGAAAGAAAGAAAGAAAGAAAGAAAGAAAGAAAGAAAGAAAGAAAGAAAGAACCCCGAGTGCCTGGAACAATAGTTTAGCCAGTTTTTCCAACATTAACCCAGAAATCCTTACAACCCAATTGCAGATGGGTTAGATTATTCAGCTGACAAATCAGGAAAGCAAAGCCCAGAATGGGTCAAGAAATTCAAAGAAGCACACAAGATGAGTCCTTGTTCATAATTCAGCCTTCTCCTTCAGATAGCATCAGTGCTTCTGACTTCTCTACCTGGGATCTGACACCTTTCCAGATATCAAATACATGCACAATCCCCCAACTCTTAAAGTCAGCCCAGGTGAGGTTCCTCTTAGCTAACCTAAATGAGGAAGAGAAAATTAACTCAAGACTTCAGTAAAAGAAGAATTCTTTTTTTTTTTTTTAAGAAAAAAAGGTCCAGCTATCCCTCAGCCCATCAAAATAAGGGATCAGATCCAGAGCACAGGCATTTTAAGTGACAATTCAATTATCTTTCTTTTAAAATTTCAGAAGGGAAGAGGAAAACTATAATACCAATGTGAATATAATAAGATATAGTTAGACAAGCACATCGTTCTATAGTTATGAACACTCTCTATGAAAAATATTAAGATTTTTCCTTTTATTGTTCAGTCATACCTGCCTCTTCCTCAGGGATTTGGGAAAGACACTGGTCTGGTTTGCTATTTTGTCCTATGGATTAAGGCTAACTTGCCCAGGGACAGCTGCTGGTGTCTGAGGTCAAAATAAGTCAGGTCTCCTTGACCCAGGCCCTGCACTCACCTAGCTGCTTCCTATACTTGTCTTTATATTACAATAATAATTTGGTAAATTTTATTTGTTACTTTTAAATAATTAAATAGCCAAAATTTGGAAACCTCAGTGCTTCAGTCAGTCAATAAACATTTATTATTAGAAGGTTGTTGGGATGAATAGGAAAACCGCCATGAAGGTAGAAAATCAACATTTGAAAACAAACATGATATGTAGGTTAGATGAGAATGAGAAATCAAAAGATAACACTTAGGTTGTAATCCGAGAGCTAAGAAAATAATGATGTTCTCAACAGTAACTGGCAAACTGGGAAAAGGGAAGGATGAGGGGGCAAAGATCAGGAGCTCTGTTCTGGACATGCTCAGCCTTCAAAGCCTGAGGGGCAGCCAGTTTGAAATGTCCAAAAGGCAACTGATGATGCAGGAGGGGCATTCAGGAGAGAGATGAGTTCTGTACATCGAGGAATTATGTAAATAGAAATGACAATTTACCCCAAGGGAGAAAACGAGATCACCAAGCCAGATCAGATAGAGGACAGCAAAGTCCCAGGATGCTTCAATCTACCCATTTATAAAATTACCCATGTGTTATGGCATTTAACTATTAAATAAAAATTCAAGCACGATGTCAGGGACTAGAGGAATTGAAATGTTATTGTTATTTGGATTCCAGCACAAAAAATTAGATTGTTGTTAGCTAAGAAGTATGTTGTGGACAGTCTGCACTTCTGTGTCTCAGGCAGTGCTTTCAGTTCCCATTTCTGAGGTGAATATAAACTGTTGGAATCAAGACTGGCAAGGTCTGAACTTCTTAAAGGGAAAACAAAATAGAAGAAATCCTATGCAACAGGCCATATGAAGTATGTTATTTTGTAACTATGTTGTGATATAGGGTATGGGGTGTGTGTATGTTTTCCTGGCAGACCAGGATCTGGAATAGCTCAATCAGCCATACTAAAGGGAGAGGAAAGGTACTTTCCAAATATCATTCCCCAAAATTCTAGGGAGTTGAGAGAGAAAAGCACTGATTAGTGATGAGGTCCTAAATGGTATTTTGGACAAAAGAAAACTAAAGAACAAATCCCTGAGGCAATCGGGGAGGAAGGCACTGATAGACATTAGTTTAGCTCCTGAAACCCACCCTCTTGTAGAAGTCTCCAGCAGCCTCTCCTCGAAATGCCCTATCAGAAGGCCCAGTCTTGTCCCTAAGCTTAAATTTTCCCTTTAAAAATCTACTCATTGGCCATTCCATAGCTGCCACCCTCCCTTGGAACAGTTCGCCATGGCCACTCTGCCTCATGGTGTCTTTCCCCTTACCTTTCTCCCATGTTATGTGGTTATCTCCCCTAACTCTACTAGGCTTCTAAATCCCACTTCTCCTTACAGCTAACATTCTTTTAGGATGCTAAGTCCCTTTCAGGATTTAGCCTGCCAGCTAAGGACATGCCTCAAGCTCAAAGAGTTCTCTCCCTTTCTACTGGATAATTGTAAATTCCACTTAAAGAACTAGTCTTTCATATGTTCTTCCAACTCTATTTCATATTTACCATTTCTGGTATCTATGTATCCCTTCATTTGGTCTGTAACCTCTTCCCTTAAATAAATCTACCTTTTACCAAAGAGAATGGCCATTGTGAATTCTTCACATGACCAAACCCCAACTTTTGGTGCCTACCATTATCTGCTGTCTACATCCACTACATCCATCACTTTGGTCTTCAAATCATATCTGTTATTAGCCAACTCTCTATCAAAAGATGCTCCTTTACTGCTGCCCTAAAAATACACACAATGCTGCAGCCCTGATACATGCCATCATAAATTGTCACAAACATTTTCAAATAAACAAGTGTTAAATAATTTCTTTTTAGAAGGAAAATACAGGAAAGACCATTTTTGTCTACAATTCATGCCCCAGTAACCAGGAAATAGATGTCTCTACAAATACTTAAAAAAACAAAAATGGGTGCATACCTTCTTTACATAATCAAATAAAATTATTATCATTAGTAATGATGAAGATACACAAATGCAAAACAATGTTTTTGTCAAAAGCAATTTCACTCAAAAAAGTTCAGGTTCATAGAGTGATAGTGAAAAGCTAATGATAAAAAAAAAACTATCAATGAAAATAAAATGAAAAAAAATTTTTAAAGAAAGGAAAGTAACTAAGGTAATTTGGAAATGACCAAAAGAGAACTGGGCAGGTGGGTGGTGCAGGGGATAAAGCATTGGGCTTGGAATTAGAAAGACTCCTCTTCCTGAATTCAAATGCAGCCTTGCTAGCTATATGACTTCAGGCAAATCACTTAAACTCTGCTTCAGTTCACCATTGGTAAAAGGAGCTGGAGAAGGAAATGGGAGACCACTCAGAATCTTTGCCAAGAAACCCCCAAACAGGGTCCCAAGAGTTGGACACGACTGAAAAAATGACTCAACAACCACCACCAAACAGGAACTAGTTGGAGTACTGGATAAAACTGCCTTTAGAAGTCAGAAAGGTGTGGATTCCAATCCCTGTTCCAATACTTAGCACATGTGAGTCCTTGACTCTGTACTATTAGGCAAGGCACCTGGTGGTTCTCAGTCTTGGTTTCTTTATCTGTAGTGATCAATGGAACTTACTTAACCTCTGTCTGCCTCCGTTTTCTCCCGTGTAAAATGGGAATAATAATAACACTCATCTCACAAAATGAGATAGTGGATGCAAAGCTCATGCAAACTACAAAGTACTATAGAAATGCCAGTTATTATTAACTTCAAAAGTACAGCTATGGACTTTGGCCTTTGAATATCCCAGGTCATTTATCTTCCTCTTACAGGGATTGAGCATGTGACTCTCAATCTCCCTCTCCACCCCAACTTCCAGCCTTTTTGGTAGAGGATTAATACTGATGCTCTAAAATGCCCCCCTCCCACCTCCCAGGGGTTCTCTCTGTTCCCACGAGGAGCACACCCTTGACCATGCCATCAACCACCAGGGTTCCATTTATCTAAATCAACAATTATTCAGGCAGTCTATAAACAATTATTAAAAGCCTATTATGTGCCAGCCACTGTGCTAGGCACTGGGGATGCAAAGAAAGCCCAAAGATAGTCGTTAATCTTAAACTCACAATCTAAAGAGGGAGACAACTTAAAACAGCTATGTACAAACAAGCTACAGACAGAACAAACTGGAAGTAATCAACAGAGGGAAGATACTAGAATCAAAGGACATCAGAGAAAAGAACCAAGAATTACAAAATCCCTTTACCCCTTCATAAACTGCCATCTCTCCATCTCTCCCTGAGCCAATCCTTTGTTCTCATCATCTCTCCCATTGGTCCACCCCACAGCATTCTCCCAAATCATCACCTCGGTTTCAGCTATATTCTCTTCCCTCCCCCATCTTTACTTCTTGGTGAACAAGGTCAATACTATACTAGCTTTTACCCTCGAATCCCTCATTCTTTCGTCCTATCAACTATCATGCCTTGCTAAATAAATCCCAACTCCAGAATAGCCCCATCATCCAATTCCTCCACTTGTAAACCTCCCGCTCACAAGTTTCCTGATCTGGCCTGGAAGAACAACGATTGTACTCTTAGGATCCATTCAAACCAACAGCATCTCATCTCCACACAAAATGCATAAAAACCATGCTTTTATTTCTCCTTAGTTTATCCTCTATCCCACTCATGATAGCTGTTTAAAACTTGTTCATCTCTCCTTAAGTAAAAGGAGAAGATGCCCATGGGCACCTTCAGCTGAGGACCTCACTTCCTACTTTACCAAGAAAATTGAGGCCATTTTCCATGAGGTCCCTCTTCTTTCCTTATTTTACTATCCTTTGATATGATCCACTACCATGTCCTCTTTTATTCCAGTCTCTGAGAAGACCTTTGTCACTGCCAAGCTAACCATTCTCTGTGCCACACTGTCTTTTCTAGCAGATTGCACCTCAAGAATCACCTCTCTCTCATCTTACATCTTTTACTGGCACTTTCCCTGCTGACCACAAACAAGTCCATGTCTCCCCATCCTTTGAAAACACACACACACACACACACACACACACACACACACACACACAGATGCATGAACACATACACCCCATTCATTTTCTACCATTCCTTATAGCCATCATCTCATCTTTCCTCCTTTTATTATCCAAACTCCTTGAAAAACATGTTGAAGAACGTTCTGTTTTTTCACTTCCTCTCCTTAGACTCACTTCTATACCCTTTGCAATCTGGTTTCGAACTTCATCACTCAACTGAAACTGCTCAATGACCTCATGTGTCAAATCTAAAAGGCTCTTTCCTATCTTCACCCTTTTTCACCTTCCTGACTGGCTACTGGCTACTCTTTCCTCTCTTGAATTGTGTGATATTACACCTCCTAGCTGTGAATGCCCCAAAGGCTCTGCCCTCAGCCTCCTTCTCTCTCTGCACTCTCACACAATAACTCCAGTTAACTCCCATGGTCAGTAGCATCATCTGTATAAAAGTGATTCCCAGATCTAGTCTCTCTTGACTTCCAGTCCCATGTCAACAACTGTCTATTAGATATTTCTCACCCGTTACCCTAGAGACATCTTGAACTTAAGTCCAAAACAGAATTCATTTTCTTTTCCCCAAAATCTACCCCCTCTTCTGAACTTCCCTATTATTGTTGAGGGCATCTTTCCTGTTACTAAGGCTTCAAACCTCAATATCATCCTAAGCTCCTCCCCTGAACTCACCCCACATTTGCAATCATTAGCCAGTTTTGGTTTCTGCCTCCACATCTTTTAAATACATCCCTTTCTCTCCAGTCACTACTCTACTACAGGGCCCTCACTACCTCAAGCCTCAAGTACTTATAGTCAATAACTTTCTACTTACTCTCTCTGCCTCAAGCCTCTCCCAACTCTCCTCCAATCCATCCTCCTCAACTCAGGACTGCCAAACTGATTTTCCTAAAGCACAAA
Organism: Myrmecobius fasciatus; assembly: GCA_023553655.1. Classification (NCBI taxonomy): domain Eukaryota; kingdom Metazoa; phylum Chordata; class Mammalia; order Dasyuromorphia; family Myrmecobiidae; genus Myrmecobius; species Myrmecobius fasciatus. The sequence goes on along the minus strand of JAJPUD010004138.1, from coordinate 78,162 downwards.
CTATGTCTGATTCTGTCACCTCCTTCCCAGATAAGTTCTGGCTCCCTACAGCCTCTAGGATCTGAAACACATTTCTCTGTTTACCATTTAAAGCTCTCTCTCTTTCTCTCTGCAACTTGGTCCCTTCCTTTCCTTGCAGTCTTACATATCACTCCTTTCCTTGTCCGCTACAATCTGTTTACATCTTTCCTGGCCTGCTATATGGCACTCATCTAGCATCCATTTCATATAAACTTAGACATGTACACATTGTCTCCTTTGTTAGAAAGTAAGCTTCTCAGGGGGAAGGGAATGTTTCACTTTCCTATTTGTTTGCCCAATGCCTGATACAAAGCAGTGCTTAATAATTGCTCATTGATTTGACCTCCCCTCCCCTCCCCTCACCCCCAGTGGCAATCTCTCATACTAACCTGCTCTTTGCTGTTTTGTTTTCACTGCAACCACAAATATTCTCTAAGACAATAGTGTCACTAAGACATACATCATGATCCCTGTGATTGAACTGGCTTTCAAGTGTAACATTATGTTTTACTGTGTTTTTATTTTGTTAAATAATATCTCCATTACATTGACTCTGGTTCAGCTACACTGGGAAATCCAAGGTGCATTGTAGACAGGGCACTCTTGGTACAATAGCGCTCAATGATTCTTTCCCAGACTGTCATTCAAGGTTCTTTAAATCCCAATTGCAGCATAGTTCATATGGTGGCCTGAAGAGAAGAAGGGCCAAGTTCAAATCCCAACTCAAGACACTTACTAGCCCCATTTCCCTTAACTTCTGTCTACTTCAGTCTCCTCAAAATAGGGAAATAAAAGTCCCTATCCTCACTGTTGTGAGGATCAAATAATACTGTAAAATATTTAGCATAATGCCTGGCACATAGTAGGCACTTAAACGATCACCCCCTTCCCCACATTATCTGAGTTTCTTTTTACATACAGAGAATTACAGAGTGAAAATGAATTTATATATCATTTCAGCTTAGTTCTCTTATACTAAAAGAGATGGGAAGCATAATTTTCCCAACAGCACCCCAGCTGATGGAGGGTAAAGCTAGGACTCGAACCCACATCTTATTCCCTCACCTTGGACTTGTTTTAGCACACCACCCTACATTTTCTTTTAATTCAATGGACATTTCTTTTTCAACACATTAGTTATCCCTAGGACTATATAACTAAAGCAGCTTAACTTCATTTTATCAAGAAACACATTCGATACCCATTCCAAATGAAAAGATTACTTGGCTTTGCTGACAAAAGAACCCCTATGGCATTTTTGGGGAGGAAGGAATCATCACCATATATTACACTAAAACAAACAAACAAACAAACAAACAAACAAAAAAAAAAACCAGGTACTAAGTGAGAAAAACATCATGCTGCATGTGCAGAAATGTTTCCATGTCATTTTGAGCTCTGACAGTTTTCTAGCTGACGTTTCTATAAATTAGTCTCACCATCCTGCAGCTCACAAGGGCTATTTTTCTCCCCAGTTCCTAAGGAAGGCAGAAGCAGCCCACTTCAAGGCAATTCCCTCAGATCACCCCTAACTAGAACAATAAGCAGGTAATAACTATTTGCTCATTGAACAGGCCAGAGATATGACCTCTTCATACTCTACAAGTCCATCCAGTATCTTTCCTCTTAAAGGAAACTCAAATATCTGTTGATATGATATTCCTACTTCAAGATTAACCAAAGAAATATTCTCACATGCTCCAATCTCTAAAGTAAGTTAACTCCATGTTAAAATTACCAATATAAATAAGTATCCCGCCTCAGTTTCTCAATAGCTGACCTTAAACCAAAACCAAAACCCAACCTCAAAACAAATTTCCTCTATAATGTTTTAAGATAAACACTAAGAATGACACCCCACCACAAAAGGCTAACTACCAGTCAATTACTTTTTTTTTAGCCACAGCAAATAAGATAATAGAACTCCAATCTGCCTTCATGATGGGACTACTAAAGCAAATGAATTCATGATCTTCACAAGAAATAAAGATGAGACAGATGAATTAATGCTGTTTTAAGAACTTTAACTTTGGCATTTCCTGAACTGAAAATTTAAACTGGCACCCATTCATGAGTGTTTTATTTCCATGTACTACACCAGCTGGATTTGGTGTTCAGACATGCTTTGTTACCCCATCTTTTAACCTTCACTTTCTCCAGGCTGCAAAACCCCAAAATATCTAGGCATAACTTCCCCCAAACAGTCTCACAGTGGACTAAGCATGGTCATTAAGAATCCATTAGCTTAATCTCTTATTGACAATTTGTTCCCATTTATATACATGCAACTGAAACCCAAAACAATTGGACCCGTTTTTATAAACTCAAAGATACTCAGTTCCAAAATAAACCCAGCTAATGGCTTTCAACTCATACAATCTATGGCAGCACTCACTGCAGAAAACAGCTTTCATCCCCATGGTCTAGGAAAGCTCACAATGATGCTATATTTAGAACCAAGAAAATACCCAAAGCTGGGAGTATTTCCCTATGCTTTCAACAAATGAGTAGGAGCCAAAGACTCTCAAGACCTCTTATCTTGTTTTTTAATGGATGACTCTGGCCAACTTACCTATACTTTCAGCTCCAGTCTTATCTGAAAAACTGGAAATAAATTCACCCATATGTACCTCTGGTAAATTAAGCAAGAAGGGAAATCATAAGCGTGGAAAGGAACTTCAGGAGATCATCTAGCCCCTTCACATATGTCACTTAGCTAGCGCCATACTTCTTACTCAAGTCCACACTTGAATATCTCTAGTTGTCTATCCTTTTCCTAAACCTCTGAAGAAAGCATCCCCCAACCTCCATCCACTTCAGTATTTCACAACCTCTGTAGCCAGGAAGTAATCTACATAACTTCTATTGCAATTAAAGACATTCCCTCTAGTCTTCTCCTCCTAGGAAAGAGAACATCTGCTCTCCACCACCTGTGCAATCTCTCTTCCCAGTGATTAAAGTGTTTAGAAAATAGAGGAAGGCCCATTTCCATTTAATGCAGCATCACTCTAAATGAGTTATCTGAAACAGAGAACACAATTAGGAGCCCTATATTCCCAGTTCCATCACTGGCTCACAGAGAACTCTGCTGGAAGTCAAAACCATTCAGCTTCTCCGATACTAAGATACCAATAACAAAGCAGGGAGATTGGAAGATGTAATAAAGATAATGCCCATAAAATGCTTACAGCTTCTCAGCCAAGTCATCATCCCAAATCCAACATGGGATTATATGCATACTAGTTCACATTTTCACTCGAAATTTTTATCCCAACATTCCTAATTAGGTCCCAGGTAACAAGAGCAATAGATAAATGAAAAATAAAATTACATTAAGTCAAAATGCAATACACCTTCAAACTCCTGTACCATATACAGTGTTATATAGAAGGCAAAGTTAGAACAAGTTAAATAAGCAATTTATCTGACTACCACAAAGGATTATAGAAAATATTAATTTTAAAATTATTTAAATCAATTACTAAAATATTATTTTTAAAAAATGAAAATGAAAAAATGAATCCAAAATTACAAATGGCAAAAGGTAAAAAGAATACCCAAAATTTGAGCTGAGTATGAAATGGTTATCAAGACAAATCTATGAGGATCATTCAAAAGTTAATTCAACATCTAAAGATCAGATAGAATGAAAAACCAGTAACACAGAGTAAAGGAATAAGATGGAGACAATACAATCTCAATTGAAATTAAAAACAATTAGAGACAATCCACATGCTGTGCCAGCTAAAAGGCCACCTACCTGTATCCTTGGTTTTGGGGGGCATTTTTGGGAACTGGGTTTTGTTTTGTTTTGTTTTTGGAAGAACTTGTTCACTCAATCAAGCTTTATGTTTGTTTTGCTTTGGCTTTTTTTTTTTTTTTTTTTGTTAAACTGTTCTTGATATCACTTATTTTTATATCAACTTAATTTCTGAATCTATACTTTCCTCATCCTCTTTCCATGAAGGCATCATTGACAACAGACCTGGGTTCATAGGAGATGACAGAACAACTCTGGTTGTTACGCTAAAGTCCTGCCTTCTCTCCCTCCCATCATTTCTTCCCACTACCTTCACTTTTCTACTGCAGAAGCCCCTTTGTATCCTTTCTCAACATCAACAAGAGGGGTTATCTCCACTCCATTTTATCCAATGACACAGGCCTACCCATCTGGCTACCAAGTATTACAAATTCCTCTATAATTAATCTGCCATTCATGCTTATCTCCTGATCTCTTTTCACCCCTATAGTTTTCCAAGCTTCTTCTGCTCCCCATTAAAAATCAATCCCTTTATTTTGATCTTAAGAGTTATTAGGACTTTGAGAGATTGGGGGAAAGGGAAGAAGGGACAGGGAGAAGAGAAAAAGAATTTTTTTTCCTTTTAAGTCCTGTTTTCTAGGCTACATTTTAACTCCCATTTACAGTCCTTCCAAAACCATCTCTTTAGAGTCATTAAATAGTGAAGACATAAAAGGGGCTATTCCCATCTTTGGGAAAAAATGTTCTATAAAAATTCCACCTGTGCCAAGTAGGAAGACGCATACCTACTCAACTTTAGAACTAAAATATACATGTTAACTAAACTGTTTGTGAAACTTATTGAGTTAAAAGCTAACAGAATTTGAACTGCCTCACACTATAAATGCTTCAACACAGTGACTTAGGGTACTGGGAAAGTGTGTCTTATCCTAGGGAATGCATAGACATATGCATATGCATATTAGACAAATAATGCATTTGAATAATGTGCCAGTTCCTTCGACAGAGGAAGATACAACACCTATGAGTATTATAATTATAGAACTTTGACGTAAGCAGAAAACTCTATACAAGATCAAAGTATTATTAGGTATACACTAGGCAACAGAATTATGTTCAGCCTGTAATTTCCCTCTCCATTTCAATTCATGACTTCTAGTTATAGTCTTTTACATATCTCCACTTATTCCCTGACACAGATCCAGTTCCACTCAATAAAGAAACATTATCATCTGTATTGCCAATGCATCCCAAAAATCTTTCCATATGACGTGTAGCCAAAATCTCTTTTATGTTGTCTCCCCTTGCTTTCCCAGTTAGATCCTCAGAGTTTAGTCTAGTGCTTGATCTATAATAATCATAATAAATAAAATAATAAACGCTCATTCATTCATTCAATTCCTTGGTCAAAACATTAAAAATTCTTAAGTTTTGATTCCCTTAGTTGGCAAAAACGTCATCATGCATATGGCAACAGAAGCAAGACAATCCTTCTATCCATCTGAAAGAAGGCATGAAGATGGAACAGCAGCCTAATTTCAACTTTCCGAATGCTCCAACTTTTTTTTTTTTTGAACTGAGAGACCCAAAGAAAAAAATTAAGGCTGAAAGTCCTGACTCAAAAGTTACCAAAACAGCTGTATCTAATGGTTTTTTCCTCAATTTTCATTTCTCTTCAACACTAAATCCCATCATCTCATCCTCCACATTTTCTTTGTCCCATTCTTTTCCACCTCTCTTACTAGATCATCTATAACTTTAGAGGCCCATCCTGTGCCCTCTTCTCTTTTCTCTCTCCATTCTCTTTGCTCCTAATGGTTTAATACCTTCTATTCTGATGATTTCCAGACCTCTCTTCTGAGTTCTTGTCCAGAATTACCATCTCTTTATTGGACATCTCGACATGCATGTACCCTAGCAACATGTCCAAAATGGAATTCCTCATCTTTACCTCCCCAAATACTCCCCTCTATCTGTGAAATGCACCATTGATCTTCCAATATCTCAAACCCCTCTATTCAATTAGTCTCCAAATATGATTTGCTTATGCATTCTCCCCTCCAGTCAAACAGCCCCACCCAAGTTCAAGCCCTAATAACCTCTTAATAATAGCCTCTTACAGAATCATACTGCCTCAAGTCTTTCTTCATTACCCTCAGGCCGATGCCAAAGTGATTTTCCTAAAGCACAGGTCTTACCATGTCACTCCCCTACTCAATAAAATCCTGTGGCTTTCTGTTCCTTCCAGGATCAAAGACAAGCTTGGTTTGATATTCAAAGCTCCCTTCCAGCCTTATTCTCTCACTCCTCTTCTTCCTCTCTACTCACACAGATCCTCTTACTTTTTTTTTGTCTCTACCTCGGATCCCTACTTGCCTCCAGAAGTCAGCTCAAGCTCCATCTTCTGCAGGAAGCACTTCCTGATATCTCTTTTGTATGTGTTTTGCATGTACCTACCTATGTATTTGTCAAGTCAACAAACATTTATTAAGCACCTACTACTCAGCCACAGCTGAGATAGAAAGAAAGCCACAATCTGTCCTTATTCTCCAGGGGCTCACAGCTTGTTGAAGGGAAGATGACATAACAACAGTCTTGTACAAACAAGATTTACATGAGACAAATGGAGACAAACTCCAAGGGAAGGCACAACGATTGAGGAGGACTGGCCAAGACTTCTTGCAGAAACACAAAGGAAGCTAGAGAAGTCAGGAAGCAGAAGTGCAGAGGAAGAGGTTCCAGGCAGGAACCTAGACAGTTAGAATGCCCAGCCATAGGTGGCGTCTAGTGAAAGAAGCAGCAAGGACCCCGGCACCAGTGGATGGCAGAGCAGAGCCAGGCCTGGAAGGCTTTAAAAACCTTGGGCCTGGCATGATATCACAGACAGAGCCTGAGGAAGGCAGGTCTGAGAGCTGAAAGGAGAGTGGTCTGGGCTGGGCAAAGCAGGACCTGAACCAGAGCATCAGTGCTATCACACCAGAGAAGGGGGCTCTCGAAAAGATACAAAGCAGTGGTTTTTACAACACATTGGATGATGAGGTGAGAGAGAATAAGGCCTGGAGGAAGCCATGCCTGGTGGGAGCCTCCCAATAACAGTGAAGTTCAGAAGAGAGGGACAGATTGATCTTAAATGTTCATTTCAGAAGATCTGAGCAGCCAGAGACCCAAGACAGAAGTCAGCGTTTAAGGCTGGGTAAGTAGATTTGAGAATCTCCTACACAGGAAAGATCATTAAACCTATGAGCCGTTCGCACATTATCTCGCTTGACCTTCACAAATAAGGAAACTGAGGTTAAACGACTTGTCCAAGTCCCAAAGTGGCCACGGCAGTCCAGTCACACTCTCAAGCCAGCTCTCTATAGGAAAATGAAAGGCTTGGGTTAGAATGTTCAATAACAAAACAAATGGGACCACTGAGAATAGCCACCTTTTCTCTGACAGAGCAAGTCAGAAAATGCCTGCTCAGCTCGGTCAGGTCAGGTTACAGATCATGTGACTGGGACTAGTGGAGGGGGGAGACAAACTCCCCATCTGCCCTGGAACCCAGAACACGCAATTGCTTCTTTTGGCCAAACGGAGAGCAGTAAGTGAGACTTCATGGCCTAGCTTAAGGTTTGTGCCCTTGTCTCCACAGCTCAGGCCTGGCTACCTCAGTGGTGTCAGTCCAATGGCAAGCTCCCTGTAAGAGAAGGGTAGAATCTATCTACACCTACTGCCCACAATCTCACTCAGTGTCTAGTCTACTTAACACAAATGCTTCCTCACAACTTAACCCTCCGTGACTCGTGCTAACTTCATGGAAAATTGGGTCGTTATGAAATGCCTGGAAGAAGTAAATGAAAATTATTCCTCCTAAATCACAGTTGATAACATTAAACTACAGTACAATACTCAAAAACAAAAAAACACAACAAGACGATTCTGAGTTTGGAAGTAACAATGGGGGGGGGAATTACTAGGAATGGAAGAAACTTTATAATCTTAGTATATTAACCACTTGGGGAAAAATGTTCCCCTCCTATTCCATAATAATTCTATCAATATGCTCCAGAGGAAAAAGCCTTCAGGAACATTTCTGCCAGTTTCTAGGATTCCTAAAGATTTCTCATATCATAATGCCTAAAAGAAGTAGGGCAAAATCATCTAATCCAGCTCTTTATTTTTACAGGGGAAGAAACAGCCCAGAGAAGTTAAGAGACGGGAAGAAAGTCACACAAGTAATCAGTAACAGGTACAATTGGGATTCAGACTCAGGTATTTCATTTCCAACATAGGATACTCCTGTCCTTGTGGAGTACCGAGAAGGTCCATTCCTATCACTATCACTGAACTACCCCACCTGGCCACATACAGTGTCTGGCATGAGGGCTTATAAGCTGTATGGGAAATCCCAAACTGCTTACAGGTAGTACACCTTGGAACAGCCAAAAGCATAAGGATCTTTTTTTACATGGGAGACACTAGCCTCTGTCCCAGGCCTAGCTCCAAAGGGCATTCAAAGCAACTTCCACCTACAACAATCCCAAGCAAAGTCCTCATAAACGAAGAAAAGCTTTTTCAGATTAGTCAAATCAGTCAGCTGCTGAAGGTGTAGAATGAAACAACAATATAAAGAGTTTAGTTTCAGTGAGAGAAACTTTTCAACTATGCCAAACCAAAAGTAAATTAAAATCTCACTTTCAATTTCCACATAAACAGACAATAATTTTGAAAATGCAAACCCTTACAAACCTGTTCCCAGTTTTCTCCATAAGTATTTTGGTTCTCCTTATTCCAATAATATCCTTTTTAGCAATGATTTCTGGGAAGCCCCTAACATTTTCACCCTTCCAGTGATACTCACAGCCACTCAAACAAAGTAGGCTTTTCTTCCTCTATGTAGAAAGCACTTCTCTCTTAATCCTCATTAAGCCACCAAGGAGACTGAATTCAGGCAGGGTGTAGTCTAGGTACTTAGTTTTTCAATGTTCCAGAGAACAATCTGGTACTCCCCCTCCGGCACTCCTTCAGGCACTCTTTCCAGCCCTGTGCTTCAGCCACCTATGTCTCCCTTTCTAAGAAAAAGAAAGCCTTAGCCTAGCTTCTTCCTACCCTGGAATCTGGAACCTGCTGGCCCAATGCCTTTCTGCTCTGATTTTTGGACACTGATGTCCTGGCTAGGAATAAATTTACGACCAAGTGCTCTTCACTTAGACCTGGCTGAAGCCAGAAAACTCAAAATCTTTCATCAAATCACATCATGACAAACTCTGAAGCCATCGTGTTGTCCCTTTTGAAAGCTTCTCTTGCCTAAAAGAAAATCAGTTTTGTAGACAGAGGCTGTCCTACACACAACAGCACTGCTTTTTCAAAGGCACCTTCCTCCTTCCTTAATCCCTCTCTTGGGTTCCTTCTAAAACTTCTACTACCCAAAGAATGCCTTTTCTACAGAGAAATGAAATCACTTGGGACGGATCTCGGATGTCCTTCTGATGAAAAGGAAATGGAGAGGGGCATTACAATAGGGTGGCCTATGACCTCTTGTCACAGAGAGACAACTACTATTAAGGTAAAAGTTCTACTAAGACTTACAAGGGTTTCTCACTCTCTGAGATACTATTAATTCTAGACTTGAAAAAAGTTTGAGGGCAGCTAGGTGGTGCAGTGGACAGAGCAACAGCTAGAGTCGCAAGGACCTGACTTCCAATCTTCCCTCCACACTTGATCCTTAATAGCTGTGTGACCCTGGACAAGCCACTTAACCTCGGTTAACCCGCCAAAGGGAAAAAAAAAAAAAAACAAAGTTAGAAAGACAAGTAGAAGAGACTTTTGATTCCCAGAACGCTAGCTCCCAATCTCAACTTTTTTTCCGGCCCGAGCACATTCGCGGGCTGAGCCACTGACGCCAAACCAAACGCCGGTGACCAAAAAGGGCTTCCACGACACCGAAGGCCAGGTTCCGCCTTGAACCCCCCCAAAACGGACCTGACAGCTCTGAAGATACCCCAAGAAATCACCTCATTGCCAAAAAAGGGCCGACGCCAACGGCAGAAGGCCCTCGCTACTCGGGGCAGACGCCACCCAGGACTGGCTTCGTTAGCAGAAGCAGCCTGACCTACAGCTTGCCTCGCAGCCCTTGGAGGAGGTCGGGGTTCAGAGGGGCTAGCCTGGGACCCCTTGGTCCCAAGCCGGTAAGATGGAGGGGTGAGGTCTGACGAGGTATAAACACTGCCCCTCACAACCCTGCGCCCTCCTGAGTGCCAGGGAATTTGGGGAAGGGGATATGGGGCGGCCCGGACCGGCTGGTGGCTGTCATCCGAACACAATGAGGTCCAGAGGGGCCTCCCCGTCTGGGGCCCCAAACTCCCGGGGGAGGCGGGCACGAGGTACGAACACGCGGCCGGAGCGGAGGCCGGCCCGAGGCGGGGTGGGGGGCAGCCGGGGCGAAAGCCTGCAGGCCCCGGGAAGCCCAACGGGCCCGGCCAGCCCCGCCCGCACTCTGGGTCTCAGTTTCCCCGGCTGTAAAGGAGCAGAGTTGGGGCCGGAAGGGCCGGGCCGTCGCGGAGCCCCTCTGCCGTGCCCTTCCCTTCCCTCCCTCGACGTTACCGGAGAAGCCGGGAGCTGGGCGGCAGGAGGGCGGAAGCCCCGCAGCCGGGGTCCCAGCAGTCCAAGCCACGGAGCCCGCCTCAGTTTCACCGAGAGGGGCCTACCTACCTGCCTCCCTCGGGGCT
>JAJPUD010004138.1:21489-57671 GCA_023553655.1 Myrmecobius fasciatus | reverse complement strand
CCCTCCGCCGGGCACCAGAGCGCGGCCGCCGAGCAGCGCCGACTGCGCAACGCAACCGCCCCGCACTCCGAGCACGGCCTACGCCGACTGCGCAACGCAACCGCCCCGCGCGCCGAGCTCGGACTACGCCAACTGAGCAGCGGAGCGCGCCCCCTTTCTCTGCGCGCCGAACCCGGCCTACGCCAACTGCGCAGAGGTTCCACCACTCCATGAGCCGGGTTGCGCTGACTTCGCAGCCGACCCACCACCCGGGGGCGACCGAGCGTCGCCCCAGAAAAGTCACGTCATCTCCAGTGCAGAATCCCCGCTCAGGCTGCCCCGCCTCCTTCCCCTTACCCCGCCCCTTCGCCGGCTTGTAATGGTCCCCATAGTCTTTGGTTTCGGCTAAGCAGATTCCACACAGCCTCCGGTGTTCATTTCCCTTCTCCTAACCATCCTTTCTCCGTTTTCTTCCCTGTCCAAAGTTTGACCATTGGCTACAAGAGATTTGTAGAGGGAGAAGATTGAATTTGAGGAGTCCGGGCCTCAAAAGGACTAATAGAGGCTGTGGGGCAGGAAGCGAAAGTGCGGATGCGGATGTATCCCGAGATTTTCCTGCGTCTTCCCCTCCCCCCTTCTCCAGCGAAGCGGATGAAAACAAACAGTAGCGATGGCGGCGCCAGGAGCCGGGAGGCCGCGGGGCTGGAGCCCGAGCCGGGGCCGGAGCAGCGCGTGACTAGCGGACCCAAGTCTCGACAAGACGCGGAGCCAGAGCCAGTGGGGCCTGCAGCTCGGAGGCTGAGGAGCACGGGTGGCCGGCCCTGAACCGAGGCAGGCGCAGAGCCCCGCGGCCCGTCAGGAGGGAGGCCCCGGAAGCCCAGCGGCGGAGCACAGCCCGAGGCCGGAGGAGGCGCCCTGGGCCCCGGAATGCGAGCTCCGAGCCCCACAGGTAGAGTCTGTCTCGAGGAAACAGAGGTCCCCGCGGGGTCTCCTTTGCAGTCTTCCTGCCTGTAGGCGGGGAAACTGAGGCTGAGGAGAGCCGGATAAGTGGATCCCCTAGTCCAGCGTATTCCAGGGCTTAGGTGAGGAAGGGGCTCTGCGCCAGACTTGGATCCAGAGGAGGTGGTAGCCTCACAGTTTCCGGGGTCACAGAATTGGGGACTTCCGACCCCCCCCTTGTCACCCGTAAGGATCCTGAGGGGAGGGTTGATGTCAGACCCCGAGGACGGACCCTGGAATCTGGAGAAAGGGACAGCCCCGTGGGAATAGTAGAGCCAGGACTGGAGCCTGATTCCTCCGGGTCCCCCAGCTTCTCTGCTTTTATCCTGGGGGCCTAGTGGAAAGAGAGGGACTGGAAAAGCTGCGTGGGTCTTCTGTCCAGTGTGGCTGGTGGAGACCTTCCTGCCCCGGGGACCTGAGATCCAGTTCCAAAGCCCAGGCTTGTTAGGCCGAGGTACTGAATGTGACATGGAGTTCATGCCCCCGTCCTGGCTCCTGCGGAAGTTGAAGTCCAGACGTGAAATATCTGCCCAGGGGGTTGGAGTGTAAGTTTCTGAAGGGCCCAGCCCCTGGCTTGGGCTGCCCTGATGTCCTCCATGATTGGCCGGACCCGGGCTGTTTTCAGCTGTGACCAGCTCTCCATGACCCAGTTTTGGATTTTTCTTGGCAACTCCGCTAAAGTGCTTTGCCACTTCTGTCTCCAGTTCATTTTACAGATTAGAACGTTGAGGCAAACAGGATTAAGTGACTTTCCCAGGATCCTACAACTAGTACTTGTCTAAGGCTGGCCTCGGGCCAGGTCTTCTACCCGCTGTCTATTGCACACATAGTAAGTGCTTGAGAGCAGCTGGCTGGCTGACTAAGGATTTTTTGGCACATTGCTGACTCAGCTGCTAGAGGATTCTCAAATGAAATCCTTCGCATCCTTTCACAGCAGGAAGATCCCTCTCCTTTTTTTTCTTTCCTTCAAGCTCCCCCTCCACCAAAAACAAAAAAGATGGTGTGGTTCATTGTACGTTGTTGAAAAGTAGAGTAATAGTGGATAGAGTGCCAAGGTTGGAATGAAGAGATCCTCAGTTCAAATCCTGCCTTTGACCTTTCCTAGCTACAAAACAAATCACTGAACCTCTCACTTTCCTCATCTATGAACTCATATAGAACCGACCTCATATCAGTGTAAAATGATAAGTAAATTTGGTCAGGTCATCTCCTTCAGTGCAGCAGATGTTAGGTACTTCCTGTGTGTATACTTCAGTATAGAAGAAGCATCTTGGTATATTGGATGAAGAGCTGGAAGGCCCAGCTTCAAGTCCTGCCCCTGTGACCTTGGGCATGTTTGTACTCTTGAGCAGCTCCCTTAGACCAGAACTTGGAGAGAAAGGGCTGGCCTGCATTTGGTTAGAAGGAGTTTGCTCTCTGGGAAGCCAAATCCCCCGGAAATCACAGGTACATTTCCCAGTGTCCCTGGGTGCCAGGCCCTGGGCTCCAGCCTGGGAACCCAAAGACAAATGCTAGTCCCTGCTGCAGATGTAATTCCACTCCTGGGATGGATATTCCAGAGGATGGGAGGCTTTACTCTCAGGGTGACCCCTGGCAAACTACCCCTGAATCCTTGTCTAACAGTTGACTTAGTGCTGGAAGGGAAGTAGAGTCAGGTAGGTCAATCTCCTTCCTTCTCCCCCCCCCCCTTTTTTTTTGTTTTGTTTTTACTTTTAAGTGACTTTTCAGAGGTAAATTCTGGGAGCAAATGACAACTGGGTTCTTTATTTCTCATTCTGAATTTGCTTCCTTCTTTGCACTGACGCTTTTTATGCCTGTGTATTGTTTTTATTCAGCTAGACTTGTCAACTTTTTCATTTCTCTTTTACTGTTAGAACAGTAGGACCTTTGTAACTGTGTTAAGTGATAAGTGGTTATTATAGTACTGTGAATTTGAGATGAGTGCTCAGTATGTAGACCAAAAGACTGTTGACTAGAATGGTTCATTTGCTAGTCTTTCTTATTGGGGGATGTTAACTTAGGATGTTAACACCATTTCTAAATAGCTTAGACAGCAGAGGCTCTGTCTTGTTTTTCATTCAGCTAAAAAATAAAAAAAAAAAAGTTCAGTTCAACAAACAAGTACCTATCTATTTTGGGAAAGGCACTGTGCTAACTGACCCCTGGAGATAAAAAGAACAATCTCTGCTTTCATGAAGATTCTTTTCGTAGGACATTCTATTTGAGTACTACAATAACTACAAAGATAATTATATAGTAATGGTCTCCTTAACATTTTGTGACTAGGGAAAGAAGAAATGGAAGGCTAATAAAGTAGCCCATCCAATTTAGATTTGATAAAATCATAAAACTTTACTCTTTGGTCTCTTTTTCCATAGGTATTTAGGTTTGTTTTTTTTTCCCCAGTGTGATTATTTGAATTCAAGTAAGTAAACTCCCATATTTGAATTCAAATAAACAAACTCCCATGAACTTATGGATGTTCTGACATGAAGTCTCCAGATTTTGTAAAGGATTTTGTTTTACCAAAAGGAAACTAAAAACACTTTGGGCTATGCCCTTCAGGATGACTCTTGTTTGGAAAGCCAATTCTTTTTTTTTCTTTCTTTCTTTTCTTTTCTTTTCTTTTTTTTTAATATATAAAGCTTTTTATTTACAAAACATATGAGTGATTTTTCAACATTGACCTTTGCAAAAACTTTTTTTTTCCCAAGCTTTTCCCCTCCTTCCCCCTAACCCCCACCCCTAGATGACAGGTAATCTAATACATGCTAAATAGGATAAATTATATGACAAATACAATACATGTATACATATCTATACAGTTATCTTACTGCACAAGAAATATCAGATCTAGAAAGAGAAGAAGACAAAACAACCTAAGAAGGAAAACAGAATGCATGGAAATATTCACAGAAAGCGTTAAAATGCTGTGTTGTGGTTCACTCTCAGTTCCCACAGGCCTCTCTCTGGATGTATATGACTATCTTCATTGCAGAACAACTGGTTTGAATCACATCATTGTTGAAGACAACCATGTCCATCAAAATTGATCATTGTATAGTCTTGTTGCTGTGTATAATGTTCTCCTGGTTCTGCTGATTTCACTCAGCATCAGTTCATGCAAGTCTCTCCAGTCCTCTCTGAAATCCTCCTGTTGGTCATTTCTTACAGAACAATAATATTCCATAACATTCATATACCATAATTTATTCAGCCATTCTCCAATTGATGGGCATCCTTTCAATTTCCAGTTTCTTGCCATTACAAATGGGCTGCCACAAACATTTTTGCACAGGTGGGTCCCTTTCCCTCCTTTAAAATCTCTTTGGGATATAGGCCCAGTAGAAACACTGCTGGGTCAAAGGATATGCACAGTTTGATAACTTTTTGAGCATAGCTCCAAATTGCTCTCCAGAATGGTTGGATCCGTTCACAGTTCCACCAACAATGTATCAGTGTCCCAGTTTTCCCACATCCCCTCCAACAGTTATCATTATTATTTCCTGTCATTTTAGCCAATCTGACAGGTGTGTAGTGGTATCTCAGAGTTGTCTTAATTTGCAGGAAAGCCAATTCTTTATCCAGTGAACTGAAGAGACAAGATTTACAGGGAATAAAAACATCCTTAAATCTGCAACCCTGTATTTTCCTTCTCTCATCCTTTTAATGGGTACATTTGGTAATAATCCTGTAATTAGTTTACAGAACAAAGTAAAGAGTACCCTGCCAATGCACTCAACAATAATAGAATACTTTATAATATCATGACTGTAATTTCAACTTTGAGAGTTTTGCTCTTATTTGATGAAAAAGCTTTTGGGTTTTTTAAGGGGGAGGTTGGCTGGGGTAAGGAGTAGAGAAAAGCATTCTGGAGCTATGATTCTCTTGTTATAATTTCTAATCTTTGAAAGTTGCCTATATAAAACACTGGAAAGTGAAATGACTTTCACATAACCGGTTTGTATTAGGCAGACCTTGAATCCAAGTGCTCTGTGCCTTTGAATATTTGTCTTTTGAAAAGAGGCCCTTATGTGAAATGTGGACCACAACATAACATTTTCATGCTCTCTATCAGTTTGCTTGCATTGTTTCCTTTCTCTGATTTTTCTTTCTTGTAGATACGATTTTTCTTGCACAAAAATGATGTGTGGAAATATGTATACATATATTCGGTTTGTCAAGTATTTTAACATAATTAACATGCGGTGGACTTCTGCCATCTAGGGGAGGGGTGGGGATTAGGGGGGAAAATTTTGTAACAGAAAGCTTTGTAAACGTTAATGTTGAAGAATTACCCATACATATGTTTTGCAAATAAAAAGTTTTAATAAAAAAAAAAGATAAAAGAAAAGAGGCCCTTAAGTGTAAACTCTAAATAATCATAGAATGAATTGTCTGCAAACCAAATGTTCATGCATTTTTGAATTTCCTTTTAAAAGTCTGAGTCTTTGAATAGAACAGAAGGGATTGTCTTCATAATAGCATTTTGAAACATCAGTATCCCTCTAGAAGTAAAGAATTGCATACTACATACTAGGCCCTGCTAGATGGACTGACAGAAACAAAATGACCCCACCTTTAAGGATCTTACATTTCTTTTTTTTTTCCTTTTTTTTATATTAAAGCTTTTTATTTACAGAACATAATGAGTAATTTTTCTATACTGACCTTTGCAAAAAAAAATTTTTGTTCCAAATTTTTCTCCTCCTTCCCCCCACCTCCACCCCTAGATGACAGGTTGTCTAATACATGTTAAATATGTTAAAATATATGACAAATCCATTATATGTATATAGCTATAGTTATCTTGTTGCACAAGAAAATCAGATCTAGAAAGAGAAAGGAAAAAAAAAAACAACCTAAGAATAAAAACAAATTGCAATCCACAGAAAGCATTAAAATAGTATGTTGTGATCCACACTCAATTCCCACAGGCCACTTTCTGGATGTATATGACTCTCTTCATCGCTGAACAGTAGGAACTTGTTTGAATCACCTCATTATTGAAGAGAGCCATATCCATCAGAATTGATCATTGTATAATATTGTAGCCGTGTATAATGATCTCCTGGTTCTGCTGATTTCACTCAGCATCAGTTCATGCAAGTCCCTCCAGGCCTCTCTGAAATCGTCCTGCTGGTCGTTTCTTATAGAACAATAATATTCCATAACATTCATATATCATAATTTATTCAGGCATTCTCCAATTGATGGGCATCCATTCAGTTTCCAGTTTCTAGCCACTACAAAAAGGGCTGCCACAAACATTTTTGCACATGTGGGCCCCTTTCCCTCCTTTAAAATCTCTTTGGGTTACAAGCCAGCAGAAACACTGCTGGCCAAAGGGTATATACAGTTTGATAACTTTTTGAGCATAGTTCCAGATTGCTCTCCAGAATGGAGTTTGATTGTTGATTAGTTTAGATAGTATTGTCATCTTTATTATATTCGCTCAACCTATCCAGGGGCACTTGATATTTTTCCAATTGTTTAGATCTGACTTTATTTGTGGGATAGTGTTTTGTAGTTTTGCTCATAGATCCTGACTTTACCTTGGCAGATATATTCCTAAATATTTTGTGCTATCAACAGTTATTTTAAATGGAATTTCTCTTTGTATCTCTTGCTGTTGGATTTTGTTGGTAATATATAAAAATGCTGATTTATGTGGATTTATTTTGTACCCTGCAACTTTCTTAAAGTTGTGAATTGTTTCTAGTAGTTGATTCTCTAGGGTTCTTTAAGAATATCATAATATCTGCAAAGAGTGATAATTTGGTTTCCTCATGACCTACTCTAATTCCTTTAATCTTTTTTTCTTGTCTTATTGCCAAAGCTAGCATTTCTAATACAATATGGATTAGTAATGGTGATAGCGGGCAACCTTGTTTTATCCCTGATCTTATTGGGAATGGTTCCAGTTTATCACCTTTATATATAATGCTAGCTGATGGTTTTAAATAGATGCTACCGACTATTTTAAGGAAAAGTCCATTTATTCCTATATTGCCTAGTATTTTTAATAGGAATGGATGTTGGATTTTATCAAATGCTTTTTCAGCATATATTGAGGTTATCATATGTTTTTTGTTAATTTGTTTATTGATATAGTCAATTATGCTAATAGTTTTCCTAATATTGAACCATCCCTGCATTCCTGGTATAAATCCTACTTGGTCATGGTGTATTAAAGGATCTTACATTTTAAGGGGAACTGTTTGTCCATCTAAAAAAAAAAAGTTTCACCTCCAGATGGCACAGTGAGAGGTTCTGTAATTTGTTTTGTAGGTAGGAAAGGTCAAAGGCAGGATTTGAACTGAGGATCTCTTCATTCCAACTTTGGCACTTGAATCAGGAAGATCATAGTTCAGATGTAGCCTTAGGCACTTAAGCTTTGTGACCCTGAGCAAGTCATTTAACTTCAATTTCCTTATCTGTAAAATGAGCTAACAAAGGAAATGGCAAAGTCCGTTGTCTGCCTAGAATATCCCCAGAAGGATCACAATCAAACCTGACTGAAAACAACTAAATGGCTGGACATTCCCCACCCCTGCTCTAAGAGGTGACGTAACCAATTAGTCATTAATCCATAACTTTTCAAGTTTTCCGTTGTTATAGAGGGTGGGGGATGATAATGTTATCTAGAAGCTTGAGGGGGGGGCAACCTAATAGAAAAGAAGTGTATAGTTTTTCAAGTGTTAGTATAACCTTACTATTGATGGTTTTACAAAATGATGTTCATGTACGCTTGGTTTCTCCTGAGAAAAACAGCCATAGGCTTCCCAATTAGTCCTCATTTCCTTGTGTTCCTTAGGCACAAAGGGAGGGAAAGGGGGTCCAAATCACTGAAGAAGGAGGAAGAGAGGAAGAGCTCAGAGCTTCCCAATTGTGTCTTTCTGTGCCTGGGGCAGTATCTTTTTTTTTTCTTTTGCTGAGGCAATTTGGGTTAAGTGACTTGCCCAGGGTCACAGAGCTAGGGAATGTTAAGTGTCTGAGATCAGATTTGAACTCAGGTCTTCCTGACTTCGGGGCTGATGTTCTATCCACTGCACCACCTAGCTGCCCTGGCAGTATCATCTTTTATGGAAGCTGCTGGCTTGAGAGAATTTCCCTTTGGGAATGTTCATTTCTCCCCCTTTTATTCATATGTATGTAGAATAACTGTGATAATTGCATTCTTGTAGTGTTTGGTAATCCTTCAAGCCACAGCCCTGTTTGTTAAATAGCTGTAGTTGTTACTGTAACACTTTACTGAGTAGGAAACTGAGGTTATCCGTGGGGGTCATGAGGATAGAATCTCCCCTGACTCTCCCAATCTATCACACTTTCCATGACCCAAGGATCAGCAATGAGTTCCGTTTGGGCATGTGTTCAGTCTGACTTGATGTCAAGACATCTAAGTGAGATTGTGGGAGGGCAGGGCTGTCTGTATTTGAATGATCCAGGATCCCCTCTAGTTACTGGAGAGTCTGTAAGGGGAGGGGGCTCTGGACTGAGTTCTGGGACCTGCTGCTCCCTGTTAACATGGGGGGGGTGAGACAGAAAGGAAACAAGCCTTTAACCTCATCTTTCCTCTGAAACTGCTCTTCCCAAAAGTTTCTCATCTTTCTGACGTGGCTGATGTAGCGCCAAATGTTGGGATCTGGTCATGTGAAGAATTCACCATGGCTCTTTTTGGTAAAAGGCAAGTTTATTTAGGGGAGAGGAGATAAGTACCATAGAAATGATAACTGAAATAGAGTGGGAGAGCAGAGAAAGAGCAGTTCCCCAGTGGAACTCAGCAATTACCAGTAGAAGGGGAACTTGAGGTGGGAGCACACCCTTAGCTGGCAGATTAAATCCTGAAAGGGACTTAGCCCCCTAAAAGAGTTAGCTGTGAGTGGTGGGGTTAGGAGAGAGCCTTCGTGGCTTGGGGGTGGAGGAGGGAAAAGACACCAGGAGGCAGAGTGCCAGTGCAGACTGACGACAAGGAGGGCAGTGAGAATGGCATGGGCCAAAAGTAGATTTTCTAGGGAAAATTCAACCTTACATTCAGGCTTGTGACAGAATTCCTGATAGGGCCCAAGACTCCAGGAAGTGTTTGACCTGACCTGCCTTGAGGGGGAGGCGGGCAGAGGTAGGCTAATCTCATTAGCTTTTTCCTAGGCTGTCCCATGTCCCTCTCTGCCCAACACACCCCCCTATTCAGGACCCTCATCCAATGGCTTCTCTAGGCCTCTCCTGGACCTTTTCTCTGAATTTTCAGGACACTCCTGGGTGTGGGTCTTCTCCCTGTTTTACTGTTCTACTTGGTGATCTCTTCAGCTCCCAGTGATTCGATTACCTCTTTGGCTGAGGAGTATCAAATTTGCTAATCCAGCCCAGATCCTTCTGGTGACTCTGAGACTCTGCAGTTTACTGGACATGCGGAACCTAAATTCAGCGTGTGCAGGAGCATCTAGCTAGTACAAGTTCAAATTCAGTCTCAAGACCCTAGCTGTGTGACCCTGGGTAAGTTCCTTAACCCCCATTGCCTCATAAATAAATGGATAGATAGCTAAATCAATTCATTCAGCATTTTCAAAACTGAAATAAACACTCTGGAAGGTCCTGCCTTCCTCCCAGTCACCCCATCCTCAAAATTGGTGTCCTTCTCAACTCTCTCTTCTCTCTGCACAAGATCAGATTTGTTCCCAAGGCTTATCAAGTTTACCATTATAACTTCCCTTTTTGTCCCCTCTGACACTTCCACCACCTTGGTGAGGGCCTTTATTCCCCAAACAACAGGACTGTTCCAACAGCCTTCCTCCAGATTCCTCCATTCTGTCCTCCCCCCAGCTCCCTGACATTGCCACAATCAACTTTGCAGTTTTGTTTGACTTTTAGAGACCCTCCACCCTCACAGTGACCTCTATGGCCATGGTTCCATGGCTGATTCTCCCCTATACCTGCAATACTCTCCCCAGCTTCCTTCCAGTCCCAGATAAAATCTCACCTCTAAGAAGCCTTTTATGTGCATTATTGTAGTTGTTTACTTCTGCTTAAACATAACAAACTTTAAAAAATTTTCTTCACAAAAACCATTTTCAAATACACCCAAGGTTGTCATACACAAGAGAGAATACTTGTTCTTTTTTTCTTTTTTTTTTTTATTGAAGCTTTTTATTTGTGAGAATACTTGTTCTTTATTTCATGGGCAGAACTAGAATTATAAAATAAAATTACAAAATCTCAACTTATAGTATTGCCAACTGACTGCCAAGGTACCTTATTTCAGGTAGGCCACTTTTCTTCATATTTCTCCCCATTCTCTTGATCTATTGTACTTCCAGATGAATTTTGCTATATTTTCTAATTCTAAAATAATTTTTGATGATTCAGTATGAATAAGTAAACTAATTTAAGTAGAATTGTCATTTGTATTATACTGATTACTTCATGAGCCCATCAAAAGGGTCCATGATCCAAAAAAGTACCCCTGCTCTAGCTTTACTATCTGCACACCCAGTGCTTAGGGAACCTATTACCTATGTGGCTTTTGGGCAAAACATTTAGCCTCTCAAGTTGTAAATTTCCTCATCTGTATAATAGAGGGGTTAAACTTGATGGTTTTGTTTTAAGTTTCAGCCTCACACCCATGGATCTTATCTGTAGCCAGATTGTGTCCAGTCATTCCTGAGACTTGGAGGCAGCTTTCCAAAAGAGAAGACTATATTTGAAAAAGAGAGCCTGGTCTTTTATTATGGCTCATCTTAATCACTTAAGGGAAATCTCAGAGCCTTTTAAAATAAAACTGAAGTCCAAAAACAGGTAAACAATACAACCAGGTACATCACTGAAATGTTCTGGGGAAGGAGGGGAGCAATGATCTTCAGACTTCTGCAGGAGGAACAAAAGGATCAGTGATGATTCCCAAGAGAGTTACTCTGCTAGGCTAAGTGGAAATGTTTTTTTGAGTGTTCTTGGACTTGGTTTACCCAACTTTGCCAAGTGACTTGTAAGTGATGTGTGAGAGCAAAGATTCAAGAAGACTTTTCTGATCCCTTCATTGGAATGCCTTCCCTCCGTTGGTTATCTTCATTTTCTTCTGTCTTGTACGTGGTTGTTTTCATGTTGTGAGGGCAGAGACTCATAGTAAGACCTTAATGTTCGCTGGCTGACTGATTAGTAAGAGAACCAGGCAAACATCCGCTTTGACACCTCTTTCTTGTCACTCGCCCCATTTCTTTTCTTTCCATGTAAGTTTTTGGTTTGCTAGCCCAGAAGTGTCTATCTTCAAAAGGAAAAGTCACGTCACGTTGAGGTTTCCATTGGTGGTACTGTCGCTGGTCTCATGAAGTAAATGTGAATCTCTGTTGCCATTTCCTGTCCCCTCTGTATGAAAAATGCCTTTCTGAATGGCGTGGCCTTGGCCAAATCCCAGCTCTGCATGAAAGTGAGCAGGTTGGACTAGATCTGGGTGGGGAATGACTGGAAGGCCCCAGAAACCATTTGTCCAGTAGCCCGAGGGCGATGAGCTGAAGGCCAGACACAGCCTGCCTGCAGCTTCTGTGCATGGATGATTGAGTGTGGTCCTCCATCCCAATGGCCCTTGGCAGGCAAAGATTCCCCTCACCCCCAGGGAGATGACCTCTGGAGTTCTTTGCTTGGCCCAGTCATGGGAATCGTCCTGAGAGCTTGTCTTGCTGTAGCCTCAGAAGGCTGGCAGAGCCCTTTTGCATGTTAGCCCCAGGCAGTGGGCACTTCTGTCCCTTTTTATAGATGAAACCAAAGCCCAGGTAGAAGGGCCCACCCCCAGTTACCTCAACAGCAACTAGCTGAGCTCCTCCTGGGGTGGGCCCAGCACTCTGCCTGCGGCCCCTCGCTCCCCTTCACTTCTGTGCTTCTGTCCTTGATTCCCTGTCCCAATTGCACTATCCCCGCCTTGTCCCTTCACCACCTCCCACCCACAGCCCTTTCTACCAAACTGATGGTTTCACTGGTAGACGCTTTCTGACTCCTAGCACACAGCAGGCCTTGGGTAACCTGTTTCCCTCCTGTCCCATCTGCACAAGATACAAGTCTGGGGCTAAAGAGCATGGCTCCCGGTTTGTCTCCTCCCTTTTTCCAGGCTGGTGCTCATGCTGCAGTGCTTTCCACCACTTGGCCCACTGACTTGCTACCCATCGTTAAAGGCTCAACCCAGGTCTGTTTCTTCCATGAACTCTTTGCTTTCAAACTAAGTGAAACCCCTCATGGACACGATTTTCACTATTTTCTGTCTCCCAAACTGGGTAAATTTTTGAATTCAGGGATCCATGTGTTATACAATGTTTTTATCCCCCTTCCTCCCCCCCAGCACTTAACAGTGTTGAGTACATAACAATCTGCTTAGCAGACATGGCTGTGCTCCATAAATACTATTGTTTGATTGGGGAAGGGACTTGTAATTGATGAACTTGTGAACCAGTGGCAGGAAAATTTTCTTCCATCAAAGGTCACACCCATAGGAAAACAGTAAATCAAAAGGCATGTGCCCAGATGGTTTTTGAGGGAGAAACATAAAACTTCCAGCTCAGAAAACTTTATTCACTATAGTCAACAAATTGATTTCAGTTTTACCTGATGGCTGTGGGGAATATAGTAAAAGAAGAACAGATAAAGAAAGATTTCCTCCCTGCCCAGGCCTTGGCCTCCTTTGTATGGTATAGCTGGCAGAATCCTGGGCATGTCTTTGGTGCCTAATGCTTTGCCCACGACAGTGGCAGCCCCAGCCCCATGACAGTCTGCCTAGAATCTCTTTTTGCCCTCTCAGAATTTCAGACTCATTTATCCTTTCTAATGCAATTCTAAATTAAATGTTTAAATTTTCATTAATGAGCTATTCACCATCCCCACTAGGGTGAGCACCCTTTGAGAAGTTTATACAATTTTCTTTGATCTTAAGCAGCTTATGGCAAAACAAGGGAAAGAAGGATAGATTTGGAGTCAGAGACCCTCTTTTAGCCCCTCTGGACCTCAGTTTCCTCAGCTGGTGATTAAACTCAGCGATTTGGCAGTTCTCTGGATGAGCAAAGTAAGCCAGCTGCATGGCCTCTGAGAGGCTGGGTGGTCCATGGCGGTCTGGCCACACATCTCATTTGGCACATTTCCTTTTTTACCCATGTGTGTATATGTACACACAGGAAATTTCCATGAATTACTTTTTCTTATGAAGCTTTTTGTTTTTTTGTTTTTTCGGGGTTTTTTTGTTTTTGTTTTTTTAAGTTTGCTTTACACAATAGTGTAAAGATTAGCAGTGAGCTGCCCATTTGTAAAAGTGGATCCTTTTTCCTCAGTCAGTGGCCGGGTACAGCTATTGCCTTGAAATACTTCTGTACTTAAACCTGTGATTTAATCCGGATAGGTGGTCCCTCAGAATTGATTGCAACGTTTATAATTCATTAGATGGCTTTAGTACAGGTAGCAAGGTGCCCAAATTCATTACCTTGCAGTCAGCTTCATGATGAGCCCTTATGAGCTCTCTATCAAGATTGTTCCTGTATGCCAGTGGGCACATCCAATGCCAGCACTGACCGTAGCGCCTTGCCAGCTTGAACTTCTCAAGCTTGTGTTCCTGGCATAGGCTCTGAGAAGCCCTGGTCACCTTCCTATCCCCATGAGCCGTTGGAATAGGCCTGGAAGTAGAGAGGTTATGAGAACCAAACAAAGATGGCCTGTTTTATTTTTTCAGATGTTTGTTCCAAAGGGAATTTGGTTTGTACATGACCTTTGACAATTTGGCATTCTGTAGGATTTCTGTTTATCAAGAGGATGATGTAATCAAGATACAGCCTGGGACTAAAGGGAAAGTTTTATTTGGGGGCACCAATAACCATTCAAAACTGGAAATGAACTTTTTGTTGATGTACATTGTCAGGAAGAAAGGCACCAAGGCCGACTTTATTTAAGTTCATTATTAGCCTCTCAGTCTGGAAAGTGGTCTGGTGAGGTTGAGGCTTAAAGGGACATAGACAGCATTAGTGGAAGCCTTGTGACATGGCACAGCTTGCACATATATTGAACCTAAAGAAAGCATTGCAGAAAAAGTGAGATTTGAAAGAGATAATTATATAATGGAGAGAGCTATTAATTTTTCTCCTATGTTTCTGTAATTATTACATGGTAATTAGCTTGTCCCTAATTTTTTTTAAAGGCTATGGGTGTCTCAAATGAGTCAACTTGTCCAAAAAAGGGAAAGGAAATTGAAGAACTTGGAGGAAAGTTTAACCACATGATCAAGAAAGGGAGATTTCCAGATAAAAAGTACAAAAGCCTGACTTCCAACAATGCCCTGAATCTCAAGTACTGCTTCTGGGTTGATTCCTCAAGTTGCCTGTGCTTAGTACCTAACATTCAGGCTCCTGACCACCTTAAGCGGAACTCTCTGTCATCATCACACCTGATCCCTGTTCTACAGGGACTCTCTGGTGGGGATCATCCTTGAAGGAAGCTCATGGGTCTCCAAGTCTTATCCTTCTCCAGGCTAAACAGTCTCAGTTTCTTCCACTGCTTCTCAGAACCTGGTTATGCCCCTGTGGATACTTTCCATTTTATCCCTGTCTTTGCCAGAAAGTTTTACCACATGATCAGTTCTATACCACGATCTATGATGTCCCAAAGAGAATATAGTGCTTAGGATGGGTTGAGCCAGGACACAATACAGAGGAGCTCTGCCCTTCTTAAAGCACCTCAGAGTTACATCATCGTGCAGGATCATTGAGTTTTTACAGACCCCTAGCTCTTTATCAGAAAAACTACTTTCCAAGCCACTCACCTCCCTCCCATATTGGGGCATATGCTTTTTGAACATAACTATAAGATTTTGCATTTATCCTTATTGATTTTCATCTTAGTAATTTCAGCCCAGTGCTAAGAGTTCATAAAGGTCTTTTTAAATTCTGACTATCATGTAGTGTATTAGCTCTTTGGGTGACATCTGTGTTTCTATCCAAGCCATTAAGAAAAATGTTAAATAGTACATGGCCAAGCACTTTGCCGTTGAACCATGAATGACTACTTCCAACTAGCCAGCCAGGTTTGGAATCCATCTAATTAGATTATCATTTATATTCTAGCTCGTGTTTCTTCATATTTTCTACAAGAATAGTGTGAGATGCTTTATCAGAAACTTTGTTAAAACTTAGAGATATAGATGTATAGTGCCTCAGCGTAATCTACTATTAACTGTCCAAAAAAAAAAAAAAGGAAATAAACTTAGTCTAGTCTGCCCTCAAGGAAACTGCTAACTTGAAAGCTGTAATTGTTGAAACCAAAAAAAGGTGATGTGCTCTGTGGGGAATAAGGAATTCTGAAAGATAGAAAGGAGGAGGGACAATATTCCCAATATGGCAGAGAGCCCAGTTAGAAACATTTGTATGGTAAGAGATGTCACATGAAAGTCTGCCAGACTTGACTGGAACCAAATTGGGAAGTCCTTGAAATGCCAGAGGAGTTGATAGGTAATGAGGAGCCATGGAAGCATTGTGAGGAAGAGCATGACATAAGAGCAGAGTGAAGAGTGCTGGACTGGGATTCAGCAGCATTTCAGTCATTCCAGCCTCAGATGCTTAATGTCCTGGGCCCCTGGGCAAACTTGTGAGGGTCCAGGGAGATGTTATTCCTAAAGTCCTTTCTAAATGTGAGCTGTGGTTATTATTATTATTACTGGAGAATGAATGGGGAGAACAAACTGGAGCCAGGCTAGTTTATGCTTGCTTATTTTGTGAAGTCATGTATCTAAATATAAATCAGTGTGACTGCTCAGCGTGCTAGTGGTCTGAGATTCCTTATAATAATAAGTGCACAGCCCTTCGGAAGGCCCAGGGCCTCAGTTGGGAATCACTGACTCAGAAGTCCTTCAGTAAGTTGGGGATAGATCCTCCTTGGAGGATTTATAGGAGGATGTAAACAGTGTGACACGGGATGAAATTGTCTGCGCAGGTTGTGATCGGCCCAGGTAGGACAACCGACGTCCTTGAAATAAGAGGTGCTGATGAAGGAAAGAACCTCGGCTTACCTGAGAGGCGGCAGCTCAGCAGGGGAGGGGGCCACATGTCCTGCTTTCAGTCTCTGCGCTTATCCGGACTGCTTATTTGATGTCAGAGGGAAGGATGATGTTTGTGCCATAGGGGCTCTCAATCAGTACCTCAGACTACAGAGGGAATGAGGTCACTTCTGAAAGATCAGTCCCCCAAGGAGCTCCCTCAGCTTTCCTCCTAACAGGCTGCTCCCCACTTTGCCCCAAGGGAAAGCCATATGTCCTAAGTACATGATCTTTGCCTGAAAGAGAATGCATGGATTAGGAGCTGCAGCTACCAATAGAAAAGTGAAGTCTGGGTCCTCTCAGAACTTACTTAGCAGGAGGCATAGTGGGGAGCAGTGATCAAGAAGGGGTACTTTGGTTGGAATGGCAAGTGGGAGCTATGGAAGATGAGGAAGCACAGTTGATTATTGGGAGGCAGAGCAGTGCAAGGAAGTTGGTAAGATGCTGGGAAGTAGGGGGTAAGGCAAAGCCTGGTTGGGGCCCCCTGCCATTGGCCGTGGTGAGGACTAGAGGGAGACCTCGGGAAAAGTGACACAGCATTTGGCCAAAGGAACACTGTAGAAATTCTCATTTTCCTTTGGGTCCCACCTCATTTTAGATGTTTCCAAACCCTGAGATAAAGCTAAAAAGAGAGAAAAGGGGGGTGGGGGGCAGTTTTGACCAGTCATCCTCCTTCAGTCATCTCACCCAGCTTTAACCTCTTTACTGTGAATATTCTTAGGCTTCTGCCTTACAAAAGCATTCCTGTGCTGGGTGCCTAGCATCCTTGGTCCTTACAGCTTGTAGTCTCTTCTTGGTGTCTGTTCCCTCCAGCTCAGTCATCTCCTGACTCAGTACCTGGTCTCAG
Source organism: Myrmecobius fasciatus (assembly GCA_023553655.1). NCBI lineage: Eukaryota > Metazoa > Chordata > Mammalia > Dasyuromorphia > Myrmecobiidae > Myrmecobius > Myrmecobius fasciatus. Next base: position 40,800 of record JAJPUD010004138.1, on the reverse strand, counting down.
GTTTCATCTTTCAGAAACACTCCTCCCATGCTTCTCTGAGCTGGAACTCTGGCATAATAACTGCTTTTCCCCTTGGCTAGCCCTACTTGGTTGCTCTCTTCCCTCCTCTTGGGGATCTCAAGGGTCTCATTTCTGCCATCTGTTTCGTTTCCACTGGTTCTCACCTAGTGGTTTATTCTATTCCCATTACCCTGGATCTCAGCCTCAGCACATATGACTCCTGCATCTGTATCTCTAGCCACAAACCCTTAAATTTCTCTCCCTCGTGTCTGACTACCTGATGGGTATTTTCACCTGTTTATGCTACCAGCCCCTTGTTTTTCCCTTCCCACAAATTAGCTCCTCCTCCTGGTGGGATACTCTGGCTCATCTGTGTCATCCTTCAGTTCCCTCCCCCAGGTGGTGATTCGGGCTTGGAAATCACTTTGGTTCCCTTTTTGTTGTCCTGGATGTATCTTGAACTCTTGTCACTTCCTTCCGTGTGTTCTGCCTTCTCGGTCTGAGTGTGCCCAGTGAGTTCTGACCTGAGGCAGGTCCTTGCTGCCTCTTGGATGGTCACAGACACCCCTCGGGTTTTGTTGCATGCAAACCCCTCCTTCTAATCCACTGGAGACACCACCTCTTGGTGAGCCACCATGCTGAGCACCTCATGCTCCTGTTCATCTGAGACCACATCTGCATTCAGGGCTTCTGGATCCAGGCCAGGCACACCATTGATAATCATCCCATATATTGAAGTGCAGCAAAGGATTGTGTCGTCTTTTTTGATCACCTTAGCAGTAAGCACTCAGTGTGATTATTATTATTATTTTTTTTTTGCATAACATATGTGTGGGTAATTCTTCAACAATAACCCTTACGTAGCTTTCTGTTACAAAATTTTCCCCCCAACTCCCCACCTCTCCCCTAGATGGCAGGATATCTACTACATGTTAATTATGTTAAAATATTGGCAAATCGAATATATGTATACATAGTTCCAAACTTATCATTGTTGTGCAAGAAAAATCTTATCTACACAAAAGATATCAGATAAAGGAAACACAATGTAAGCAAACATCAATCAAGGAGTATGAGAATGTTATGTTGTGGTCCACATTTCACATCCCTCTCTCTGGGTGTATATGGCTTTCTTCAGTGAACAATTGGAGGTGGTTTGAAGCATTTCATTGTTGAAGAGAGCCATGTCCATCAGAATTGATCGTCATATAGTACTGTTGCCGTGTATAATGATCTCCTGGTTCTGCTCATTTCACTCAGCATCAGTTCATGCAAGTCTCTCCAGGCCTCTCTGAAATCATCTTGCTGGTCATTTCTTACAGAACAATAATATTCCATAATATTCATATACCATAATTTATTCAGCCACTCTCCAATTGAAGGGCATCTATTCAATTTCCAGTTTCTAGCCTCAGTGTGATTATTAATCTACGGCCTTTTCTCATCCTCAGTTATCAGGTCTTTGAGGGCAGAGACCTGACTTTATTCCTCTCTGGGGTACCATTAGCAGAGAGTCTTGTGCATAGCAACATTTCTCTAATGAATTGATTTTAAAATCTTAAGTAATTTTAGCTAAGACACACTTTGGTATTATGGTACAGTTCTATCTGTACCACATTATACTCTTCCTATCCGAATTTTTCCTTCTAGTTTTAATTAGCTACCAGGCTCATCTTTATTTCCCATTATAGAACATAACTGCCAGCTTTTGAACAATTGCCACGTTTGAATATTGCATTAAATGATTTCTCTCTGTGGGAACATGTGCTTATAAAACTCTTTGGCCACCAAAGAGTGCCAGACACTGGGCAAGTGTGAGTTGGTGGAGGTGCTGTTTGTAGTAAAGAGTGTCTAATAAATTTTGTGCCTGCCAGGCCATTGGGTGCCAGGGGCTTGCCTTCCAGAAGGCCTTACGGATTCTGCACAGATTCTGGGCCCCCACTGGATGTAATTTTATGGGATGTATAGGGAACCACAGCTTCCTAATTTCTCTTCATTGTATCTATAAAACTCAGCAACATTTTGGGAAAAGTAATATGCCCTGTGTCCCAACATCACAGTGTGTGAGGTGAAAACTGCCTTCTTGCCTTATCATCTTTTAAAAAACGAAAACCCCAATACTCATGCCCACACTATAGATAACTGCCATGTAAATGAGGAGAATTTGAGTTTCTATTGGGCTATAAAGGTACAAAGTGCTTCACCCTCTGCATGCTATCACCTGGATGGTGCAAATGTCTTTAATTTGCAAAGAAGGAAACTGAGGCTGAGTGAGATTCAGGAATCTGCCGAAGCTGCCAGAGCCAGAATTTGAGCCCAGATCCCAATCACCTACACCTCTGTATGCGTGTTCCCCTGTAGGGTAGGACGGACCTCTCTGCAAAGGCTAGCATTCCCAACATCCCCGATCCTGTCTTAAGTAACTGGGCCGGAATGTAACCAGTTTCTACAGGCTTGTACACACACAAAATAAATAGCAGCCGGTTTGGAGTAGGGCAGTTGTTGTCTCTCCTGGGAAGGCCTTGTTGTGATTATTCTACTTTATTACGTGTGCGCTATCCCAACCTTCCATTTAACACATCTAGATTTCATCTTTCAAGTTTTTAGAAATCTCTTCTAGTTGGCAAAGCTGTTTGCCCCAGAACCTCCCCCATCGTAGCCCTTTTTAACTCACTCAGATTCACTCAAATAATGGACAAGCCAGGATATTTCTGTATTTCTAGCAAATTTTGATTTTCTGCCTTTGTCAAGGAGAACAGAAGATCAGGTCTTCTTATTTTCTGTGCACCAGATTGATGGGTTGTGCAATGCTATCCTTCTACAAAGTAGATTTATGATGGAGGGGGAAAGTGGGCGATGGGCCCGGGCTGTGCCGTGCTGAGTCAGCCATGGTCAGGGTGGTGGTTTCTGCTATTGAACTGCCCTTCTTTGACCCAGGTGGGCTCTGCTGCAGGAAAGGTGTCTTAGGAGGAGGTAACCTTGCCAAGAAAACACTTGAAAGGATGGCTTTATTTGTGCTTCTTAGTTCTTTTCCCTTTTGTCGTCTTTAGTTAATTTAGGACATCATTCCTCACCTCCCGGGCAGATATCTAGTGTAGAGCGGTTTCCATAGGGGATCTGATAGCCCTGATGTTGAGACATCAATGTCATGCTGCATTCGGTGTGATCTCTTTCAGATTTGTGTATGCAATGGACACTGATCTCAGTTCCCAGGACAGGAAGGACTTGGACAAGTTCATCAAATTTTTTGCCCTGAAGGTAGGTGATCTGTTCTTTCTTCCTTTATCCCTAGACCCCTTAGAAATCACTTCCTTGCTTTTTCCCAGTTTGGTGCAGTCTTTTGAAATGCACCATGCATGACAGCTTGCAGCTTGTCCATTTGAGGGGGTAACTGGCGTAAGTTCTGTCTCTTGTGAACCAAACTGAGATGGTCTGGGGGTGTAGCTGGGAAGTCGCTTCCAATTTCCCACTGTTACTTGCTCAGTGGGGGCCGCACAGCGCAAGGCCATTCGTCAGCAGAAATGTCAGGCTGTAAAGGCCCATTTCTTGGCACGGCGTATTCCCATGGGGTGGGAGTGTTGAGTAAGAACCATGAACATCTTTTAGACATCTTCCCTTAAGCATATACTCCCCCTGCCTTGCCCATTTTTTTTTCACTGTTATAACTTCCTGGCAAATGGGGATTTTTAAACTAAATGTTGAAATCTGTGCAAAAAGTATATTTCCTGAACTCTTATGTGAAGTTTTCTCATTACTGCTATGCTCAACCAATCCAAACAATATGAAATCTGGTTCTGAAATAGTTTGGGAGCCTTTTACCATCTGGTTATACCTGTATGATTGCAGTGCTTTCTGGTTCAAGACTGCCTGAGTTCATGGCAGTCCATGTTCACATCCATAATTGGGCTTGTATTCTTGGGAAAACCATTGCCACCATATGCAGCTTTCCATCTGCCATGTGAGAATGCTGCTTACTTCATACTGGCAAACTCTGGGCATTTCCACTGGCTAGCATTAGACCCTTTTCTTATGCAGGTCAGCATTCTCTCCCTTCTGTCCTTGGGCCTTCTGTGCTCTAGTCTTTTTGCCTTTCTTAACTTTAGCCTGGCCTACTAACACCTGTTTTAGCAGGAGCCAGATTGTTATGTAAAGACCTTGAAAAACCAGCAGCTTTTTAAGCAGGCACCTTTGGGCCTTTTATTTGTCTCTGCAGACAGTCCAAGTGATCGTCCAGGCACGTCTGGGAGAGAAGATTTGTACTCGTTCCTCATCTTCCCCAACGGGATCTGACTGGGTAAAGCTTTTTTTTTTTTTTTCTTTTTTTAATTTATGAGACTATGTGATTTCTTTCCACAAAAAGTAGTCTAAAAGTATTTTTCAGTACAGTGCAGATGCTCTGCAGTCTTAGCTGGGATTTGGGGCCACTGACTAAACAAAGCAAAGCCTGCTCCGCTCTGGTGCTCTAGTCTTGGCTTTGGCTCTTGGCTTCTTGTAGCTGAAAACAAAGGGGTTTTGGGTGAAGAGAAGAAAGGGAGACTTTAATAGGGCTTCCACTTAATGCAAAGAGAAAATGTCTTCTTCCTGACTATAGCAAGGCCACCCTTGCTTATTTGGCATGCCTGTTTGCTCCTTTGAGGAAGTCCCAGAGGGTTTTAACAAGAAAAATGATTCCATTCTTTTTGCAGTTCAACTTGGCCATCAAGGACATCCCAGAGGTCACCCATGAAGCCAAGAAAGCACTGGCGGGGCAGCTGCCTGCCGTGGGGAGGTCGATGTGTGTGGAAATCTCACTCAAGACTTCGGAGGTGATGAGGCAGCTGAGCTACAGAGCCTCAGGCAGCTCGGGGCCTGAGGAAATTAGGGCTGCTTCTCTTGTGTGCAGTGACTAGATTCCCCAGGCTCCAGCTTTTTCCATAGGGACCCCCTAGCTGACTAGGGTAGGGAGAAGGCCCCAGGGTAAAGCAAAGCATTGCCCTCTGAAGGAGGGGGGGCCTGCCACTTGACCAGCAGAGTTACTCTGGGCCCTGATAGCTCCTACCTCACAGATCAAATGTGATCGTGTGTCCAAAGCACTTTGCCACCTTAAAGCCACATAAATGCTATCCTTGGTATCTATTAATACTGTTGTGGTTGTGTCTCCCCTGTAGGATACACACTGTATTTTGGATCTCAAGACAAAGCTTTTCCTCTTATCTTGGATCCTGGGTGAAAGCCTGGGAATCAATTACCGTTTGGCTCATTGAGAAAGCTCCCCATTTTCAAAATGAGAGCATGAAAATTTTGTGCTTCATCTAAAACTCATGCTAGTCTTCACACTTGCCTAAGCCAGGCTCACTCCTAAATCTGAGCAACTGTCTTTGTTCCTCACTGATAGCCTTTAAAAAAAAAAAAAAAAAAAGGTTGCTGCTAATGTTTATGTAACTCTCCCAATCAGTGGCAAATAGAATACTTTGTTAATGGGATTGAAGGCCTGTCAGTTCTGTCTTTTCCCCCTTCTTCATTCCCTTTGGGTCCAAGTCTTATTTCTAGACTTTTTTTTTTTTTTTTTTTTTTTTTTTTTTTTTTTGGCGCTGTGTGTGTGTGTCTCTAGAGTTAATAGTGTATTTCTTCAGGTGACCAGAAAAGTGACTGATATTCTCCATTATTTACAGGGGGATTCCATGGAACTAGAAATTTGGTGTCTGGAAATGAATGAAAAGTAAGTGTTTTTTCCGATTCAGGAGTTGTAGGGGTTATGTGAGAGAGCACACTGTGCTCAGGAGAGATTCCCAGGCTGTGGCCTATCACATGCCAGGCCTGCCAAGGGAGGAGGACCCCTCCAGGGAGACTTCCTTTTCACAAGAGAAGGGCGGGGGTAGAGGGAAGGTTGTTTTGTTTTCCCAGAGAACAGGTAACATTCTGATGAAATCCCTTGGGGCTCTTAGGTTCTGAATACTTCTTTTGTCTGTTCTTTGTGACAGATCTCCAGTAAGATTGCCATATGACCCTCCTGTTAAAAGAGATATGTGGGGTACTAGGATTTCCCCCTTTGTTTTATTTTCCTTTAAGAGTTGGCCAACCAAGTTCCTGTCTAAAACTTTAAAGAAAAAATAAATAGGAGGTGTAAATCAATTTCATCAATATGTGCAAGTTGTATGTGGGTTTATTTTATAATGGAAAAATATCATCACATTGAAGTTACAGATGAAGCTCCCACGAGCAGCCTGCTCTCTTGCAGCTTAGCCACTCGTCCAAGCAGCTCTGATGTCCCCCTGTGTGAGATAGGAGCAGTGCGGGAGGTCTGCCTCTCTGATATGTACAGTTAAACTTAGGGATCTGCTGCTAAGGATTGTCTGGGGTGGGTGTTAGAGGCAGCCTCTTCTGCTTCCTGACTTCTTTTACCAGCCTCAGCCTGGTGCCCTGATCAGGAAGATCAGGAAGAAAGACTTTCCCTATTTGTAGCATTTGATTCTCCATCTACCACTGGGTGTGAAACTGAAAAAGGGATAGCCTTCAAACAAAAGGTAGATTCAGAGAACTTAAAACAGCTGGGGGTGGGCAATTGGGGGATGCAGAGAGGAGGGGGTGGGGGCAAGATGAACTTGGGAATGGGTTCCATTTTCCATTTCTTGGGAACATTCCCAAGTCCATCTCACTCCTCCCTCTCCCCCCCCTCCCCAAACATCTATTTGATGTGTCTCTTTCCATGCAAACTTTCTCCTGGATGGAATGGGAACAAACTAACACCTTCTCAATACTCTTGCCCAGGTGCGACAAAGAAATTAAAGTTTCCTACACTGTGTACAATAGGCTGTCATTACTGCTGAAGTCTCTGCTTGCTATCACTAGAGTGACACCAGCTTATCGACTCTCCAGAAAACAGGGCCGGGAATATGTCATACTCTACAGGTAAAGGGGATCGATTGCTCAGGATTCCTCTGCACCCTGGTTCTGTAGTGAGAAGGTGGTCGCCACATTGTCCTTGCCCACAAGCCGGACTTCTCATGAGACTTGTGTCTCATGGCCCACATAGCATTCACAGGGAGTTCCTACTGCTCTTACCCTTTCCTCCCCAGGCCCACTTTGGTGCTGGAACCATAGTCAAACCCCTCTGTGCTCGTTTTCTTGGACACATGTAGCTTTCTGCATGAAAGGGTCCCCTCCCTGGCCCCCATGTACTCCCCCCGGCAGGAAGATGTCTATGAGGTGTCCTGTAGCCATAGTCTCCTTTGCTGAGAAGCATGTAGGGCAGAGAGACTTTTGGAGGCAGGCTGGGCTGTGGTAATTTTACAGCCTTTCATTTGGGGTGTTCTTTACAACAGTCATTATATTCATTGTTTTCTTGGTTCTATTCACTTCACTTCACATCAGTTCATGGACGTCTTCTAGGTTTCTCCGTAGTCCTCCTTTCTTACAGCCCAGCAATATTCCATTACATTCACGAACCACAATTTGTTCAGCTGTTCCCCAGGCACTATCCAAATATTTGCTACGACAGCCTCCATTTTTATCCCAGATAAAGGATAGTTTTCTGAGAACCACCAAAGTTTCCCAATTGGAGACTACTTGAAAACAGCTGATCTAGACCAGAGCTGTCTCATGTGGGTAGTAACACTCCAAGAGCAGCTGGGGCCAGATAAAAATGTAATTTGGGGAATATTTAGTGAAATAAGAGGTAGGTGACCCACGGGGATCCATCATAAGTTCTTCATAATTGTCTCAGATCATTTTATGCTGAGAATAGCTAAGTCCCTCAGAGTTAATTATCATACAGCAATGCTTTTATGGTATACAACGTTGTCCTGGCTCTGCTCATTTCACTTTGTATCAGTTGAGGTTTTTCTGAGAGCATCCTGCCCATCATTTCTTAAGACACAATAGTATTCTATTACATTCATATACCACGATTTCTTCAGCCATTCCCCAATTGCTGGGCACTCTCGATTTTCAGGGGGGTTTTTGGTAGCAGATAATTTGAAATTGAGTGGATTCCTATGGATTCTTTAAAAATAGTGTTAGGCTTTGCTATTCTTGGCCAGACAGTGATCCACAAATACTCGGAAGGACTTGTGATGAAAAATCTTATCCATATCCAGAGAAGAATTGTGTCTGAATACAGAGGAAGCATATTCTTTTTTTTTTTTTTAACTTTATTTTTTTGAGAGTTTTTTTTGGGGGGGAATCTGTTTTTCTTTCACAGCATGATTTTTATGGAAATATTTTATATAACTTCACATGTGCTTTCTTAATGCGGGGCGGGGATAAGGCAGAGAATCTGGAACTTAGCTTTTAAAACAAAGGTTAAAAAAATTGTTTTAAATATAATGAAGAAAATAAAAGTTTTAAATAAATTATTTAAATAGATTTAATTAAGAAAATAGGAAAACTTAAAAAAAAAAAAAAACTATTATCTGGGCAGTCTATATCTGCCAGTTGCCAGCATTTATTCTGATGAACATCTCCAGGTTTCCCTCCAGTGTTATGATTGCCAACTCGAATCCTTCTAAAACTCTCAATCGGAACTATGCTCAAATTTATCTTTGTACTCTTGAGGTCGAAAGGATTTGCCGAGTTAGTACAGGATCGTAGGGTTAGATGCTTAATGGATATAAGAGAACAGGTTCATTTTAAAGTCTTGTAACCTCTTCAATGTAGTGAGGGGAATAGAACCACAACCTGGCCCTCTTTATAAATATTTACCTTGTATTATGTCCTTGAAAATTATTAAAAGACTGTTCGCTATTGTCAGTTTCCCAAGATGAAGGGAATCAAAGCGGTTCTTTCTAGATTTGTAGAAGCTGAAAGTTCAGTAGTTCTTGCAGATCAGAAATCTCCTTGGATTGGAAAATATAGTTTCCAAACGACGTGCTGGCCTTTTTTAAGAGGAGGAAAGTGTGAATGATGTCTCTCAGCCACTCGAGCGTGTATCTTGTGGGAGGAGATTCTTAAATAGCAGCGGCGTGGGTGTTTGTGACTTGGGCAGCAAGTGCGTGATTTGAGAGTCTGTGCTAGAGAACGGAGAGAGTAGTCACCCTGAGTCGGGATCTGTCCTCGGGCTTGCAGTTATTTCTTGACTAAGAATTGGGTGAGTTACATCCACACTATTTCAAGTACTGCCAGGGATACAAAGAAGGGAGACTTAGTCCTTACCTTCAGGGAGCCCCACGCGCAGCACAGATCTGGGGGGTGGATGGTCAGCCCGAGGGAGGCGCCAGGCTTGGCAGTGCTGTCTGGGGGCCGGATTGCTAACTGCGGCCCCCAGGACGCCGCCATGCCCATTGTGAACCTGTGCTTTTACAAAGAAACCTAAATTCACACAGATCCCTTTGTCTCCTTCCCACAGGATATACTTTGGAGAAGTCCAATTGAACGGCTTAGGAGAAGGTACTGTCTGTCTTGCACAGCCCCTGTAGCTTCTGAATATGCCCCCGCCCCTCGTGTCCATGGCGCAGAGCGCTACGCAGACATGGTCACCACGTAGTTCTGAGCCGTTGTCTTTCCAACATGGACTTTCCCTTGTCCTTGGCTCCTTGGTGCCTATGTGAAAGAAAGCAGGGCCATAGGGCTGCACTGAGAGAGAGAGAGAGAGAGAGAGAGTGTGTGAACACTAGCACTTGAGTTCCAGAAGGAAATAGTAGCTCATCTCTAGTCAGAAAGACTAACCTTCCATCTCTTCTAGGTTTCCAGACTGTCCGAGTTGGCACAGTGGGCACCCCGGTGGGCACCATCACGCTATCCTGTGCCTACAGAATTAACCTGGCCTTCATGTCTACCAGGTGAGCAGGCGCCAGGAGCCTCATCCCTTTTCTTGAGCCCTGGGAGCCGAGCCTCCATACTAGCTCTGTTGTTCCTCTGTAATACATGCCCATAGGAAGCTTCACTTCTTCAAGCAGAGAGAGAGAGTGAAGGTGCCCCACGTGGCGTAGCTCAGTGACCCTCAGATCTCTGGTTTGGTGGCGGATTTGCCAAGTGGCCAGGCTTCAGACACTCGTAGAGCCCACTAGCAGCTGCCCGGGAAGTCTAACCCCAGACAATCTGCTTGTTGCCTTGCAGGCAGTTTGAGAGGACCCCTCCTATCATGGGGATTGTCATTGATCATTTTGTGGACCGTCCCTACCCCAGCTCCTCGCCCATGCACCCCTGCAACTACAGGTGAGGACATGAGAAGGGCGCCGCCTACAGCACCCACAGGTGATCGGGGGCCCCTGGGAAAGTCCCACGGCTTCCCTTCTGTTGGCTGCTAGGCAGGACCCTCCCAGGCAGGATTGCCCTTCGGGGCCTCTCGTGCCAGGGGTGGCTTTGGATTGTCTCGGTAGCCAGGGCCCGGTGGTTCCTTGTCAGCAGCGGGACAGTGAGTGGTCCTGCCAGGCGGCAGTGAGGGCCCCCACAGTGACAGGGCTTTGTAGGAATTGGAACAAAGGTGTCACCCCGGGGGTGCCAGTGGAGGTCTAGTGACAGCTCGTGCAGACGAGGAACCCGCCCCAGGCCCTTTGGTGGGCTGAGAAGGCTGGGGGGAGGCAGTGGACTGTGGGACCCTGCGCTCCCCCTCCATCGGCAGCAGCCGGCGCGATCTTGCTTGTCTCTTGAGCTCTCTGAGGCGCCGACCAGGAAGCATTTCTGGGCACTTGTCCTTCCCTTTTGACACTGATTCTTCTGTCCTCCTTCCTCCGAGTCCTGGCTTTGTTCCTCTTGAGGCTGAACCCCCCTGCTAGGAAACACTTTCCTTTCTGCCTGTAGGACGGCTGGGGAGGACGCCGGGCTCGTGTACCCCTCTGTGGAGGACTCTCAGGAAGTCTGCACCACCTCTTTCTCCACCTCCCCCCCATCCCAGGTAGGAGGTCGGGAGGGGGGGCGGCTGGGGTGGGGGTCCCTTTTCTGCCTGAGATGTGGATCAGGTGCCAAGGTACTGAAGGCGGGCTCCAGAGCGTGCTGCCCCTCCCTGCCATAGAGAGCTCAGGAAAGCCCTCTGAAGCATTCACTGCTCTGCCAGCCTCTCCTGGCCCCCATTCCAGGGAATGGCTCCTCAGTTTAGCAAGGAGTCGTCCAGGGAGGGGGGTGGGGAACGGGCGCCCGTAGAGCCTCCTGAGCCCTTTCTCTGGACCTGTTTAAGCGTGGCATGCCTGGTCCAGCCGCTGCTCAGGGTTCTTCTCAGCAGTGCAGCATTTGAGACCAGTTGGCATTTTAGTTTAGTGGGCAGGGGTGTGGCCCAGCTCTGAAAAAACAGTTTGGGCTGAGTCCATTATGGGCCTTTAAGTTGGATTCAAAGGAGGGAAATCTCCAGAGGCTTGGCCCTGGTTATGGCCCGAGTGATGATGGGCCAGATCTGGGACCCCCGGGGAGAAGCAGCTCTGAGCCAGGGTAACCCCATCTCTGAGACCAGCTTCGAAGCGCCTGCCTCGGGCATTGCCTGCCCCAGACGAGGAGTTACCTCCTCAGCGAAGGTCCTGAGCAGGAATTAGATGAAGGATGGATGGAAGGATGCGCTTTATTTAAAGCCGAACCAAGAAGAATCCTTGCTCCTTGTCACACTTTCGGAATGGCTCAATCTTTTGATGTTTATATATTAAGCACCTGCTGTATGCCAGCCACTTGCTAAGTGCCGAGGATAGTTTACAGTCTAATGAGGGGGTCTGCATGCAAAGTGAGCCAAGTGCAAGAAAAATGGGAAAGAAGGGGAGGGAAAAGGCCCTGCTTCCCCCAGAAAGTGGAACTCCAGAGCAGCGGGCAGAGAGCCTGGGAGACAGCCAGGGCCACTGTCAGGAGGGAGTGGGAGAAGCCTGGCAAGGCCTGGAGGGGATGTTTGATCCTGGAGGCAATGGGGAGCCACAAGAGCTTGTTGAGGAGGGGAGGAGTAGGGACATCCCTGATGGGCGGGCCTGGGGGAGCCTGACTGGGGCCGTAGTGCAGGCCTGAGGGGCTGAGGACCAGAGTCAGAGGGAAGGGGGCGTGTGGGAGGGGAGACGCTCGGACCTGCAGGCTGACTTGGGGGGGCCGGGAGGATGGTGGTGTCCTGGAGTAATGGGGGCCGTGGGGGGCAGGGTTGAGGTAGAGAGATTGGGTTTAGGATGTGTCCTGGACATACGGCTGAGATGTCCAAAAGGTGGCTGGGATGACATGGATTTGGGAGCTGGTGACATCAGCCCGTGAGGCGGGAAAGAGGAAGAGACGAAAGGGTGGTCTGCTGGGGGAGGGGGCATGCAACAGTTCCAGAGGGCAAGGAGAAGGGGGGCTGAGGGCTGGCCTTCCTCAAGCCTCTGAGTCGTGCAGGTGCCTCCTGTCCATCTGGGAACCAGCCGGGGAGGCTGACCATGGAGCCTCCTCCCAGGAGCGCCAGGCGAGGGTCTGGGCTCAGGTCTGCGCTCACAGCCACCTCTCAGAACTGGGTCCGCTTTGGAGATGGACCTTCTCTTCCCCTCTGACCCACCTTGGCCTCTCTGCCACTGGGTTCTCAAGGCCTTCTGTTTTCTCTCTTCCTTTCTTGTTGCTTCTGTTTCTGTGTCCAGTGTGTGTTCACTGTCAGTAAGGCCCATTTTCAGACCCATACTCCGGTGGTGACGGATACCCTGAGGGTCCCCATGGCAGGACTGGCCTTTTCCCACCAAGTGAGTCCATAATGGGAAGAGAGGAATGGTCCCTGAACCCGTTACTCTCTGCTATCTGATGCTCCCAGATGTCCTTTGGATTCTGGAATGGGTGGTTTGATTTTAAAGGGATGCAATCCAGACCCGCAAGCCCCAACTAGGACCTTGCACTTGCCCCCCTCCTTCCCCTGATGTGACAAATTCAGAGCCTTATTTAGAGCTCAGAAGCTTTCCTTTCTAAAGTATAAACCAAGGCCCTTCCCTCCTGGGCGATGGAGAGAGAGATCTGAAGAGATGATCTGTCGCTGAGCCCCCGAGGACTGGGGAGACTCTGGCTGATACTAGTGGCACTGAGACACTTTGGGCTGGGACCCCTGCAGCTAGTCTGCCCATAAATGCAGGCTTTTTCCAAAAAGAATCAGCCACTTTGTGGGCCTTTCCACGCACAAAGAAATGTCCCAGTCCATTTTGCCTTGAGGCCCCTCTGCCCAGCCCCCAGAGGGTGGGCTGGGCTTCTGAGCATCTCTGCTTTGTTTGTGGGTCCTCAGCTCTGCTCTCTACCCTGTTCTGCCGTCCTCCCGGCCTCCCTCTCCCTTTTCTCCTCCCTTCTCCCCTGCCACCCCCTCGCTGTCTCTCTTTCTCTCGCTTAGCTCGCCAGCTCTCGCCTTTCCTATCAGCCTGCCGCTCTGGGAGTCGGATCTGCCGAGCTGGCCCATCCAGGGGTCTTTGCTGCTGGCTCGAGCGCTGCCCACCCTCACCAGGTATCCCTGAAGTCGGGAAGGAAGGACGGACCTTCTTAGCCTGTGGCCAGGGGGGATCCCTCGGCCACCTGGGGATGTCAGGAGTACTTGAGAGGACTAAGAACTGAGCTCTCCAAAGAGCTTTCTCTCCCTGAGGGAGACTAAATGATGGTGGGCCGAGAGCCGTGAGCTGGGGTCAAGCCGCTCACAGAATCCTGAGAGGGGAGGGCAGGAAGGCGTCTGCCCACGGGAGCCGCTCTTCCCTTCCTCGGCCCCTTTATCTCCAGCTGAGCTCTAGATGCAGGACCGGAGGCTCCCGCACCCAGGATGGCAGCATTGCCAGGGGAAGGCTTGAAACCAGACGGCCCGCGTGGTAGGACGGGAGGCTTCCCTCCTGCCTGCCGTGCCGTGATCACTAACCGAGTCTTTCTTTGTTCCTCCCTGGAGTTAATGGTTCCAGGGAAGGAAGGTGGGGTGCCTCCTGCTCCCAGCCAACCTGCCCATGGCACCCAGGCTGACCAGGACAAGATGGCGACCTGTACCCCATCCGATGGCGCCCACTACATCGTCACTCCTTCTAGCAGGTAAGCCTCCTGAGGCCTCACTGGGGAGCCCTCCAGCACTCCCACGTTCCAAGCAGCAACACCGTCCTGGGCGCAGTGGTCCCCAACTGGAGCCCCCCGTGGGAGACCTGGGAGAGGCAGCCATTCCCTGGCCCTGGCTCCAGCTGTGGGGAATAAACGTTGTTTCTTATGATTCACATTCCTTAAGAAAAGTTAATTATGGGAGAAACGATCTCTCGGCAACAAGGGAAGCTGCTCACTGAAGGAAGCTTGCCTCTGCCCTGCGTTCTTTCTCTCGGTCTGTCCTCAGTTTCCCTGAGCGCAGCGACAGGTGGGGAGCATGGCAAAGCCTAACCCGGTGACGCTCTCCACAACCTGATCTGGGCGTCAGGGCCAGGGGCCAGGTCTTTCCGGACGCGGTACAGCCGTGTGTGGCGGTAGCTGGGCAGTGGGTGGTGCCCCCCAGTTATCCATAGAGAACGCCAAAGGGAGGAGGAAACCGCCTGAAAATGACAAGCAGTCGGCACCATCCAAGGCTTCCCGGTGCACTTGGCACAGGCGCAGGCCTGCTTAAGCGGGAGGCAGGCCCAGCAGGGGGCCACAGAGCCCGGGCTGCAGCCAACTCTTGTCTCCCTCCCCCAGTGAAGACACCGAAACCGTGTCCAACAGCAGCGAAGGCCGGGGCTCCCCCCACGATGTCTTGGAGGCCCTCCTGGTCCGCAAAGTGGGAGCACTTGTCAACAACTCGGTGGATCAGGTGATTCCTCCAGCCCCCTCCCTGCACCTGGCAGCGCGGGAAGGAGCCCCCCTGCTTCTGAGGGGGCAGCCGGGCATGCCGCACCTCCGCCCTGGCCCCTTTTTCCTCCCGGGCTCCTGCCCGCTGCTCCCTTTGTCGGGGAGCGTGGACACTCATCCTTTTCTCTGGGGCCTTTGCAGGTGACAGTGACCAACCTGGACATCCCCTTTGCCATGTTTGCTCCCAAGAACTTTGAGCTGGAGGATAACGATCCCATGGTGAGTCTGCCCCTGAGGAGGTTTCGGGGGGGGGCGGAGAGGGGCTCTGCCCCTCCCATGGCCCCCGCTGCCTGCCCGGTGAGGGTCTCCTGAGCCGGGGCTCCTCACAGAGGTCCCAGCCAAGACCGAGGTGGCCGGAGGCGGCCCGCCCCCCCCGGGCACTGAAACACGCCCTCTGTGGTTCCGCGAGCAGGTCCACCCTCCGGACTCCCCGGACACCGAGTCTCCTCTCCAAGGCAGCTTACACTCTGATGGGTCCAGCGGCGGCAGCAGCGGAAACACGCACGATGACTTTGTCATGGTGGACTTTGTGAGTTGCTGCCACCCGACCCCACCCCTGCCCACTGGTGCCCACTGCCCCCGACTGGGATGACCCGGCGACAGAGCGGGAGAAGCCTGGGTTCCCTTGGCAGGGGCAAAGACCCAAGTCCTGGTAGATGGGCTGGAGCTGTGAGAGCCAGAGGCGATCTCACCTCCCGCCCACGGGGCAGGTTGGGGGGCTGGTCCTCAGGGAGTGGGTGGCGGAGGCTGTCCCAGCTGGTGAGTGACCCCCAGTGAGGCCTTGAGAGAGCCCAGGAACAGGTTCTTCCCCGCCCCCCAGGGGGAGTGCTTGTGGGGGTGGTGCCAGGGAGCCCTGCCAGTGCCCGAGCTCAGGAGAGGAGCATCTTCGGACCTTTCTCTGTGGGGAGGTCAGAGTGGGCTCCGTGTAGTCGCGTTCAGCCCGATGGCAGCAAGTTAAAAGGGGCAGGGCCCCAGGGAAGGGTCTCCCAGGGGTCTCTGGGGGGGAGAGCGAGACCCAAGGGAGGCGCTGAGCCCACGCCTGTGGCTTTTTCTAGAAGCCCGCCTTCTCCAAAGACGACATTCTGCCCATGGACTTGGGGACCTTCTACCGGGAGTTTCAGAACCCCCCTCAGCTGAGCAGCCTCTCCATCGACATTGGGGCCCAGTCCATGGCCGAAGACCTGGTAGGGACATGTTCCTCCCTCCCGGGGCCCTCCGCCCCCAGATGTTACCGAGCAGGAGAAGGGAGCCAGACCCCGGGGTCGGGGCTGCCCACGCCATTGCCACTCCCCACATTACTGTTTGAGTTTGGGGGCAGCCGGCTTTCCAGGAAGCCTGGTGTCAGGGCGGATCCTGGGGCCGCGCAAGGTGTCCCAGTGGGAAGCAGTCTGCCCAGGGCATGGATCGGTCTGCTGGCAAGCAGGCGGCGTGGTGTGGGTGGCAGCCCCCCATGCCAGCCAGACCCCCCCACAACTCGGTGTGGCCAAGCTCTTTAATCACCCGCGGGCCAGGGCTCCCTGAGCCTCCCACGCTGGGGCAGCTGCGAGGGGCTTCATGCCCCCAGGGGACAGCAGCTCCCCTAAGGTTCTACCCCAAAGTGAGGGCAGTGGGTACCCAGGCCTCCCAAGCTCCCTTGTGCCCTGGGGGCCCTCCTGCCCCATGCAGCCTGGCACACGCCAGGGCTGCGACCTCCCCTTCTCTGCTCAGGAGTGTGTCCCAGTCTTGGACCCTCCCTGCAGTAAGCCTTTGAGACCCCTTTGTATTGGGTGTTGGGCCAGCTGATGGGGGGCCCCCACCGCCGGCCTCTGAGCGGGGACTCTGCAGCAGCCAGCGGGCCGGGAGCGCGCCTGACGCCGCCCCTTCCTTTCCAGGACTCGCTCCCAGAGAAACTGGCCGTGCATGAGAAGAACGTCAAAGAGTTCGATGCCTTTGTAGAGACCCTCTAGAAAAGCCGGCCCCCCCCAGCCCAGCAGCATCAGCGGCCCCTCCCTGGACACCCCCGAGGCCAGAGACCACCCCCCACCCCCTCCCTCTCTCATCTCTTATTTATTCAGCTTCAAACCAGGCCCAGAGGTGGAAGGCAAGAGGGAAGAGCCCCCCCCTTCTTCGCATCTGCCTCCCCCAGTCATCCAGGGCATGGGAGAGGGTCAGGGGTATGCCCCGCTGGTGGCAGAGGGGGCTTGCCCACCCCCCTCAGAGCCACCCTGAACATCGCCATCCAGCCTCCTCGGCCTGGGCAGCCTCTCCCCTTGGGATCGAGGACAGCGGGCATAAGGAAGCCCAGCAGGAGCGCCCACAGGGCAGGGGCCGGGAAGCCGGGCCCCTACTCTGCCCACCAGAGGAAAAGCCTCACGCCGTCTGGCTGCCATGCTGGGGAACTCTGCCAGGCTGCGCCGCGCTGCTCCCAGGGCCTCGGCCCCTCTGGGCCCCGCTCCTGACCCTGGGCTGTGTCTCTGCGAGCCAGAAGCCAAGCCGCTCCTCTGCCCCTTCCTCTGCTGCGCCCGTTGCTGCTCTGTGCTTAGAAGTCAGCCTCAAACAGTAAATATTTATTGCTTTAAGAGATAGCATTATTTTGGGAGTGCGTTTGGCGGGGGCTGCTTTGCCCCAGCCGTGGCTCTGGGGGGCCTGGGTCTTTCCTCCGCCCCACGGGCCCCCGAAACCGGAAGTGGCCGAGGGACAGCGCCAGCCACTCCCCAGAATTGGCACATTGTGATCCCGCTGGACCTGCACGTCGGGGGCTCCCCCACCCCTTCTGGGAAACTTTCTGCTGGCCCAGATGGTGGGGTCTTCTTCGTGCCGCACTGTCTCTATGACTGCCCAGCAGCCCTGTGCCAACGGGGATGGCCACGCGTCTCCTCTGCCCGCTGTGCCAGGTCCCACCCACTTCTGCCTTTGGGGGGCCCCGACTCTGAGGGATTTGGACCTAGAGAGCCATCAAAGAGGGCCAGAAGCTCGGAGCTCGGGCCAGGCATCACGGCGGGAGGGCTGAGCACTTCCCCCGTTCCTGACCCCCGGCACAAGGCCCGCAGGTGTTAGCCGCCTCTCACTGCCAGGCTTCACCCCCCACCCCCCACCCCCCCGGCTTCAGACCCAGGCCAATGCTCCGGGGCGACCTAGGAAGCTGCGTGTGACAGGCTCCGCCACGCACTGTGCCGCCCCAGCCGGGGCTGCCATGGGGGCTCTGCGTGGTGTCTGTACTAGAAGGGACCGGGCACAGTGTGGCACCTGTCCCAGGGCCAGGCTTTCCCCGCCTTGAGGCTCCTGGGCCCGAGGCCACCCTTGATCCAGGGGACAAAGGTGAGCGGACCAGAGGCTCCGGCCTTGTGTAGGACGGCCCCCGCAGCGGGCAGGGCCAGCTTCCCCTTGGCCCTGCAGGGAGCCGCTGCGGCATCGCAGCCAGGAGCTCTGGGGGAGACGTGCTGCCCTCTGCAGGCAGTCGGGAGCTCAGGGCTCCTGGGGGGCGGCCCCCGAGTACTGCACAGAGCCTGGCTGCCAGCCCGGCCCACGGCGGGCGGTGTGTTCCAGACCCCGTCTGCCAGCTCGCTCGGGCCCAAGGGATTTGGGCCCAGGCCGGCTCTGTCTTCCAGA
The DNA here is from genome assembly GCA_023553655.1 of Myrmecobius fasciatus. Classification (NCBI taxonomy): domain Eukaryota; kingdom Metazoa; phylum Chordata; class Mammalia; order Dasyuromorphia; family Myrmecobiidae; genus Myrmecobius; species Myrmecobius fasciatus. Next base: position 22,554 of record JAJPUD010004138.1, on the reverse strand, counting down.
GGTGTCGGACACGCTGGTGTGGGCATAGCCCGGGCACGGCTGGCTGGTGAGGAGCCATTGAGACGCCCGGCCCGGAGAAGAGCGCCCTCCCCCTCACTGGTTTGACCACATTGAGCTGTACTTTCAAATATATTCTCAAGAAATTTCCAATAAACTTTTTCTGTACACAAGCAGATTGTCTTCCTTGTCCCCCGGCTGCCCAGGCTTTCACCCCCCAAGGGGCCCAGCCGGTCATGAGGCCGGACAGCTGGGGTGGGGTTTGAACGGCGGGCTCAGTGCCCTGTCCGATCGCTGGGCCTGACCCAGGAGCAGATGCCCATCCGGGCTGCCCCGAGCAGCTCCTGCTGCTTGTCTCTGCCCGGATTCAGGGAGAGAACAAGCTTCCCGTGACCAGCAGGGAAGCAGTTGCTCTCCCAGCGCATCCGTGCCATTACGTGCGCCGGCCTCCAAAGGATGAGGCCCAGCGCCACCAGTGTCCCTGACATGTCCTGTGGTCCACACAGACCCTCCAGCCAGCTTCCCTCTGGGCTGGGCTCGGGCTCCCCTCTGCTCACTGCTGCCCAAGCAGAGCCCGGGCTCCCCAGGGCCAAGGCTGCTTCGGCGTTTGCATTGCCCCATCTCCTGGCCCACGGCTGGCTGTACCGAGACCTGGAGGCCCTTAAAGATGGGGGAGAGGGGGTCTCAGCCGTGGCTGGTGCCAGGTGGTCACGTTACCCAGGAAGGCTGTGGTTCCATCCCCCCCAGCCTCAGCCCTGCCCCTGGTGGCTACTGAGGAGGAGGCCCCCACCCCCAACAAGCCCCAGGCCTTGTGTTCCCTCCATCCTGAGACCTGTGTCTTCCTGCTGAGGGGAACGGCACCCAAGCTGCCCAGGGAGGCCATGAGGACGGGGCCCGGCCCCCTCACCTTCCCCAGCTGCCCAAGAGCTCACCTTCCAGTGCTCCCAGGCCAGAGAGGTGACCGGGGCCACAAAGGCCACCATGACTTCCTGGTCCAGTTCCCATCCAAACCAGGGCCAGCACCCAGCCCGGCTGCCAGTGAAGCGTCACAAAATGCCGGGTCCCCAG
>JAJPUD010004138.1:0-21479 GCA_023553655.1 Myrmecobius fasciatus | reverse complement strand
CTCAGGGGCCCCAGGCCCTCACCCTGACCACTTCCTCCCGCCACCCTTTGTCAGACAGGACCCGCTGTCCCTGGTGCAAGGCCGCTCTCCGACACCGTGGGTGGTCCTTCCCGGGAGCTCAGCACGTGGAGCCCGTGGCTGGTGCCAGTCCCCATGGGGGGGGGGCACGGCCTCACAGGTGCCCGTCCCAAGACACAACCTTGCCACCCCATCCTTTCCACCTAAGGGAAGACCAGTGCCCAAGAAGGGCCCCTGGTCACAGCACCCGCTCAGCAGGGGGAGCTCCAGAGCACCACCCCCCCCCCGCCCAGGATGCTGCCACCGGGCCACCTGCCTGCGCCCTCCCCGGCGAGCAGGACCCCACGGGGAGGCCACACTCACCCATGTTGTACTTCTGCTGCACCTCGCGCACGACCTGGGTGTTGGCCGATCTCCGGAAAATCCCCTCTGTGGTGAGAGCTGGACGGAGAGAGGGGGCGAGTGAGGTGAGAAGCGGGACTCGGGGGGCCCGCTGTAGGGCTCCTGAGGGACCCGCCCACTGGGGAAGGGCCCCCACTTACCGTGGGCCTGCAGGTAGGCAACGGTCTCTCGGAGGACCAGCGGCAGGTGCTCGGCCTCGTTGCTCTTCTCCTGGAGGCTGTGGGAGAAGGGGCGGGGAGAGAGCTGAGCCAGGGCCCCCCTTCCACCGCTGCCCCCCGGCTCCCAGGGCCCCACCTGGATACTCACTGCTGCAGCGAGACCCCAAACTGCTGGTTGGGCAGAGGGGGCCGAGGCGGCATGGGCTTGGGTGCCGTGGCGGGGGATTTCTGGGTGGATTTGAGGAAGTCGTCATACCTGGAAAGAGGGTGAGGGTCAGGGCTGGGGGGGTCGGGGGGGGCTGTGCCCTCCGCCCCCCCTCGCCATCCCACCCCGGACATCTCACTTGAGCACTTGGCGGGGGATGCCCAGCTGCTCCAGCTTCACGTGCTCGCTCAGCTCGCTCAGGTAGTTCACATAGAAAATCTTCCTCCCAAACTTGAAGCTGCCACGGCAGAGAAGACCCGGTGAGTGGGTGGGCGCAGGAAGGCCCGAGCTGGGCCCCAGCAGCTCCCCCCAGACCTAGGGACGGCCCCCCCTCACCTAATGAGCGGCCTAAAGAGGATCAGAAGCGTCTTGATGAACATGGTGGGGTGCACGATGTACAAGGCTTTAATGTTCTTCTTGTACCTGCAAAGGAGGGCAGGGCAGAGGAGCGATTCAGAGGGCAGCCCCTGCCCGCCCACCCCGGGGCTTGCCTCAGCAAAGCGGGCTGGAAAGCACCCCAAGAAACCAACTGAGGCTGCTGGGAGAGCTGGCCTGGAGCAGCAAGGGATGACCAGAGGGGGCGGGGGCGGGGCCGGCCGTGGGGGGGGGGTCCGGGGCAGGCCCCTCGCTCCCCGACTCTCACTTGCGGTCAAACTCGCGGTAGGCGTCCCGGAGCCAGCTGAGGGAGGGCTTGTTCTCGCTGCTCAGGCCGTGGTGCAGGTAGAGCAGGGTGTAGTCGCTCTCCACATACTGATCCAGGGTGTGCTTGAGGTACCTGCCGAGACAGCGCCCCCATTGCTCAGGCCCCGGCCCTGCAGGCTCACGGCCCGGCTGGTGGGGAAGGCGCCCGGGCTGTCCCAGGCCCCGGGGCTCAGCGGGCTCCACGGGGATTTGAACCCGGCCCCTGATTTAGGGCCAGGATGCTGCACTGCACCCGATGGCTCCCAGAGGGCGCAACTCAAGTTCAGCTTCGGCCTGGGACGCTGGACGTCCCTCCCTGTCTGCCTCAGTTTCCTCCCCTAGGAAAGGAGGCCCAGCATGGCACCGGGCACCTCCTTCTTCCGTTACGATTTCTGGGTTGCCTGACTGGTCCCGCTGCCTCCTGGGGGCCCACCATCAGCTGGCACGGCCGGCTGCGTCACTAAGAAGGCGGAGCCGGGGTTTAAGGGGAAAGGGCGACAAGAAGGCATAGACGGCAGTCCTGAGGGCTCGCTCTGCCCGGTCTGGGCCCCGCCTGAGGCCAGAGAGCCTGTGTGAGCAAGGAGGCCACCCCAGGAAAGGGGGCTGGGCCAGGCTGGGAAGCCACAGCCCTAGCGGCCCCACTGACCTTTGAGTCTTCTGCCATCCCTCCCCACCGGGCAGCCAGCACCCAGAGCCCAGGAGAGGGAGGGCCACTCCGGAGCCCCAGGAACGCAAGCACTGCATGGGCAGCGAGGCAGCAGAAGGCACGCCCGCTCCCGGCCCATCCACCCAGCCCTCAGCTGATGCGGTCCCTGGGCCAGGGCGGAGGCCCAAGGTGCCCTCTGTGGGAAGGTGGGCAGCTGGGGCAGGGCTCAGCCGGGCAGTTCTGAGTGTGGGATCCCACTGGGCAAAAGTCTTCTCGGACTTCCAGGGTCCCAGGAGGCCTCGGGCTGATACAATGGCCCCGCCTCCCCAGGTTGTGGTGAGGATACAAGGAGCCATGCGCGGGGCCCTCCACACAAGGCCCAGCGCCTCTTAGGTGCTCCACAAAGGCTTCTGGCCTTTGCTCCCTTCTGGTTGGCTCCTGGGGAACCCCCCCCCCTCCGCACTCACTCCAGGAGCTTGACGTGGTCCAGCTGGTGGCTTGGGGGCATCCTACAGGCACTGAACACGATGATCTTCCGCCCATATTTGTCGTCTCCTAGGGATGGAGGGACCGAGCGTCAGGACGACCAAGCCACCCCATGTCCCCGGCCCCAGCCCAGCGATCAGTCTCGCTGGACACCGAAAATGAGGTGTGAAGAGGCGGCTACCCACCAGGGTCTACAAAGCACAGCCACAAAGTGCCGGGATTTTAAAAAAGGACGTCACCAACACTCAATGATCACAGCGCGCATTTACAGGACGTCTCGATCACAAAGCATTTTCCCTAACAACCCTTGTGTGTGAAGATCACCGCCCCGCTTACAAAAGGGGAAACTGAGTCTCAGAAAAGAGAACCACGCGTCCAGGACTGCCCAGCTGACAGAGGTCAGAGAGACCGGCCCACAGGAAGACAAAGCCCTTGGCCACCCAAGGAAGGGGGAGCCAAACCAGGGCAGAAGGAAATAAGCGGTCCGAGCTTCTGGGCTGACAAGTTGGGGGTCAGGGCCGGGAGGGGCCAGGCTGCCTAACAGGCCCAACATCCCGGCTCCGGGCTCAGAGGGAGGCTACACAGAAATTCCTAGCGTGCTGCCGCTGCTCCCCAACATGTCTGGACTCCTCTCTGGGCACTGCCCTCAGAACCAGTTTACACGCTTTACAAGGAAATACACGTGGTCTCCATCTAAAGAGACCCCAGCGGCATCGGCTCCAACACCTTCATCTTACAGATGAGGAAACTGGGGCCGGAGGAGACGGTTAAGCAATCCGCTTAAGGCCCCAGAGTGATAAGCGACAGCAGCCGGAGAAGTTTCCCCGGACCCTGCTCCGGTTCATGGCCCACATCTGAGTCAGAGGGAGGCTTTGGAAGGAAAAAACGGAAAGCATACAGCAAGCGCTCCAAATCAGCATTTGTTACAAGAAAGTGAGAAGGCGGCCCCCACCTAAGAAAAGCGGGCGGCCTCCAAGGGGGGGCTGCTTCGAAGGACAGTGTTTATTTTGCTACATTTGCTGAAGTCACTGAGAGACACAGCTGGAGGAAGGACGCGCTGTGGAGGCTCTCAGGATATATCGTGATAGCTACAAGATGTAGCAACATGGCCGCCAGCTTCGGTGTCTCTCTCCTCCTCCTATTCTGCCCCCATTCCTGCAAGATGAGCTCTTCTGAGTCCAGGAAACCTCAGGCCCATCCCAAAGCAGCCCCATCTCTCATCCCTCTGGTGCTTGGGGGAGAAAAGGGAAGCATGGGCTTAGGAGCAGAACTTGGACCCAGGAACCAGAGGTTAATTTAACCCAGGCCTTCAGGGGGACAGATTTTCACTCAGATGCAGACAGTTGCTTCGGGCAAACCTCCCAAAAGACACCAGTGTCACCTTCGTGAGCACAGTATAGGAAACCATCCTTATCTGGGGATAATTGGTCCTGGAAAAATGGGCAGCATTTTGGAGTAAAGAGTGGGGAAATGTCAGATTGGGGTTCTATCTTGAAAAATAAAACATAAAAATGCACTTTGGGTCTCACAGTCAATGGAATTTAGGTTATTTTTGCAACTCTGAACAAACATAGGACAAAGACTGAGTCAAACCATGGGGGAGAAACCCCCATTGGGAGAAAATCCCAAACTGTATGACGGAGTGATCCAATAGACTTTGTTTCGCTCAATCACAGAGAGGGTCACTCATGCCGGAGGGTCCCCCATTTTCCAAGGGCCATGTCTTACTCCTTTGCTATTCAAACCCTTCTTTTAAACCCCGACAGGGAATGCTGCAGACTTCCACCGACAAGGGCACAAGCGGGGTCTCCTTTCCCAGGCTGTCCGTGCTTCCAAGGTAGTAAGCTTCCTGTTTCCTTCTTTCACGTAAAAGCCTCTGCTCTTACCTAATCTGCACCAATCACCAAAGCTCTCCTCTCTCCAGGCAATCTCTAAGACTCTTAAGCTAATGACCTGCCCTGGAGAAGGGGGTTCCCTCTGGTAACAAATGGGGTCCTCTGGGCTCCAGACTGTATACCAACTGGTTCTTCCAAAGTCGCTGGCCTCTAACGTGGGGTCCAAGTCTCTTCTGACATCCCCTTCTGCATCTCCCTGCATCAGAAGTCCACGTCCAGGGCTCCCTCCTATCCGCTGGGCCTGGCTCTCCTCCAGATGACTTTTCCCAGGCTGCCCTTCACTTCTGCTTCCCATCTCTGTGCCACAACCAGTTGAGAGCGGTCCCTTGGGAGGACCAGCCGGGGCTGCCCGACAGGCCCAGTGCAGTTTGATAAAGCAGAACTGGGGACACAGGGGCCAGACTGACCATCGGGTCGTCACATAAATAAGCAGGAAACATTTAGCTTGAGGCCAATCCGTCTTTACCGCCCTTTCCACCATAAGGTCGCAGAAGGAAGGGCCTGGAGCACAGATATAAGGGGAAAAAAAGAGCTCCAATCCAACAGCAGGTGCCCCCCGATGCACATGCCCTGGGTCTCTACCCAGAGGAACCAAGATGGACAGAACAGAGCACAAGAGCCCTAAAGTATCTCTGCCCAAGCCGGGGCAGGGGGCCAATCTGCAGTGCGGATGTAGAGGGACCACGGAAAGGGCTGGCAAAGAGGGGGCTGCTGCATCTTTCACTGAAAGAGATGGGGGAATGGCAGGGGCAGCCTCAGACGCCTCCCCTCCCACACAGGGCCCCCTTCCTGGCCACTCTGGCAGATTAGCCAATGCCAGAACAAATCCAGAAGAAACCCGGAGGGCAGCATAGCCCCCCAGGAGCACCCCCGGGCAAGGCCACTGATTGCCGAGACTACGTGGGACATGTGCACGGCAAGGCCTCTGGTGCATTCCCCAGACAGGAACTGGCAGCTTCCATGGGAGGATCCATGGGGCTAATCAGCAGCAAGACAGCTCCCGCTGCAAGCTGACAAGGAGGAAGCCCTGTATTGTCTCTACTGGAGGGAGGCCCATCCAGGGACGGACTCGGTTATCAGCCCCTGGGCCAAGGGGCCCCAGCTTCTTCCGATCCTCATGATAACCTCGTGATGCCAGGGACACCTACCTCCCACAGAAGCCCTCCCCAATACTCTGGAGAGAAGCCTCGGTTCCCACCCTGCTCCGTCTCAGTTTCTGCATTTTGGGGCGCAGACGCCCTGCCAGGGCTGAGGACAGAAGTGACAGAGACCTCTCTTCTCTGAGACCCTTTTCCCTTTGCTTTCCGTGCCGAGTCCCTTCCTGCTTGGATCAAGTCACTCGTCCCCCATGCCACCATCAGCCAGCAGGAGAGGGGCTGCAATCCCGCCAGCCCCACGCCGCCCCCACCACAGAGCCCCTCCTGATCAACACCAGCAGCGGCTGAGAGCCCCACAGGCCAGCGTGCAGAGCCCAGGGGCCACACCTGCCTGGCTGGCCCCCTGCAGGCTCGCCACAGCCTGGGGAGACAGAAAACATTGGAGCTCTATTCCTCCATGACCCTTTGGCGGGGATGGGGGCAGGGAGCAGAGGGGCCTCCCTGGGTTCGAGGGCCCTTTTGTCCAGCCCTGCGCCTGGCAGCTTGTCGCCGTGGCACCCACAGGATGACCTCTGGCACAGACCCCCTGACAGAGGGCACAGGCAGGTTTCAGAACCCCACAAGGCTGCCCAGACTCGGGGCACGCCGGGGCTTCCTACCAGGACTACGTGAGCCAGCGAGCCAGGGCTGAGAAATACCTGAGCTAATGCAGCCCAGCCGGACCAAGACACGAACGGAATCACAGAACCCTAACCCAGGGTGCCGAGGAAAGGGGGACACTCTTGGAGACCGAGCCCTGGCACCTCCCTCTCGGGGGCTCAGCATGAATTGGGGTGAATGAGGCCGTGCTCCGCTCCCCCAGGGCTCATTCAGCACCACCCCTCCCTCATCCCAACGTCTCCTGCCCAAAAAGCTGCTCCTGCCTGCAGACAAGATCCACCGTGTCCTCCCGGGAGCCCCCCCACCAGCAGCTCCCCAAGCTTTCCCATCAGGGGCAGGTGCCTCCAGGGCTCTCTTTCCCGTTTGAGCAATGACCTCACAGGGCAAAGGGCCTCTTTGTAACTCCCCCAGCATTCAGCAGAGAGCCTGATAAGGATCTGTTAAGGAAAATGTGGAAAGGCTCTCCCAGCAGCAGGGGCAAAGGGGCAAGCTAACACTCTCTTACTCAACACCACAGTCCTAGTCGCAGGGTTCTAGACCAGGGGAGCTCCCTGGAACCCGGACCCCGTGAGGCTGTTGCAAAGATGGCGCAGGCGTGGTGATAGGGCACCCTCAGAGAGCAGGAGGCCTGCTCCCAATTCAGGCTCGGCCCTGGGAGATCACTGCCCCCTCCCCACTCCCCACTTCCCCTTCCTCTTCTGCAAAACAAAGGGCTCGCACCAAGGGAGCTCCAGGATCTGAGACCCTGTGAGCAAGGCCGAAGAGGGGCCAGGTCTCTTGCACCCTGAACCAGCCACAGAGGAGACTTCCGTCACCTTCTCCAGACCGCCTTCTCCTGGACCCCACTGAGGGGCTGTCCCGTACAGGGGGGTGGGGGAGGAAGCTCACCTGCCACTTCCACAATCTGGTGTCGGGCTATGTCATAGTAAGGGTCATCCCACTTCAGGTGCGTGACAGGGTCTGGGCTGCTGCTCTTGGAGTCGTCTGAGAGGCAAAGAGACGTACGCCACGGTTAGGATACAATGGGTGGGCCAGGGCCCTCCCTCCCCAACAAGGCCCCAGGATCTGTCCCCACTCCCCTGCCCGCCCCCTCCTGTGGCCCCCGCAGGGTCAGTGAGTGCCCACCGGATTTGGGAAAGTCCGGCATCTCGTCGGAGGGCCAGTTCTTCTCATCAATGGAAGCCAGCTTCAGCTGGTTCAGGGCCTGGCTGGTGTTATCAAAGGTCAAGTCATCCTGCAGATCCGAGAGGGGATCCATGGCCATGCTGCCGCTTGGTCTCGCCCCGCAGAGCCTGGAAAAGGCAGCAGCGCATCAGGGCTCTGGTCAATGGACAGACTCGGCCCCGCTGACTTCCCCAGCTCCCCGATCTGCGCTACAAGTTGTCTCAGGTCCCAGGCTCTCCTTGCCTCCCCCAGATTGGGGATCTTGCCAGAGCCGGCAGCTGGCACACAGGACAGCTCAGCTCAGCGCCTCCCTCTGAATCCCCCAGCTGGGTGGGGGAAGGGCTGTGCCAGGCTCTGCACTGCCCACCTCCCAGCTGCCCGGGCCATAGCCTCATGGTCGTGGTCTCCAGCTACGAAAGGGGCGACTCTAATGGGAGGCTCCTATTCCCGTGAGGGCTCCGAGAGCCAAAAGGCCACGCGTCTGGCTCGCAGAGCCGAGCGTACCTCGGACCCGGGCTCTCCACGCAGCCGGCGGAAGGAAACGCTTCCACAGCAGAGACCCACGGGGCAGAGGCAGGGGCCTGCTCTTTCTCCCACACCCCTCCCAGGGATTCCAGGCCCATCCTGGGCCCAACTAGGACCCATACCAGGGTGCCGGCCACATGGCCGAAAAGACAGGGATGGACGTGGGCTCTCCCTTCCCAATGACTTGCTTACTGCTTAGAAATGGCGTTGGGAGGAGGAAAGAGTCAAGATTCTGATGGATGCCTCAAAGCCGGGGGGAAGGGGGCTGCAAGGATGGCGGTGTCCTGCCAGGAAGAGGGGGTGCAGAGGAGAGATAAGGGAGTCAGTTTGGAGCCCCTCTAGTTCAAAAGTGCAGGCCCAGATAGGATTCAGTGATTGCAACCATGGCGGAAGCCCAAGCCAGCACTGCCCCTCCAGGAGCAGACACATGAGCTGAGCAGGCTGGAGGGGAGGTGGGAGACAGCCGTAGGATTTGGGAGAGGAAGCTGGAAAAATATTCCCGGGAGTTGAGATCTAGGGAAGAGCTGGGCCCAGAACTGGGATTCCTGGGGACTCCCAAGGGCCTGGATTCCCGTCACCGAAAACCGGGCGTGGCCGTGTACTGTCGGGAGGTGGGTTCTGGGGCCTCTCCACATCCCGCAGACTCCCAGATCAATCTGCTCCCCACTAGAGGTCCCGGAGCGAGTCTGCTCAGAGGCCAGACACATTCCAAGAGCCCAAACAAGACATATATGGTCAGAGGATCGCGAGGAAAGATAAGGAACTCATCAACAAGGCTGTGAGGGGCCGGTGGGGAGTGGGGAGGGCCCAGAACCTGCAAGCCCAGGGCCCCGACCCAGCCCTCCTCTGGGCCATGAGGTAATGTGACAGCTACGCACTGGCAGCTCAGCCAAGGACTGGGGATGGCAAATTGCCTGCCTGCACCTAGCAACCACCACCCTGTAACCAAGGCAACCCCCACTGACTCAGTGTTTAAAAGCTGTTCTGAGCTCCAGATCAGTTTCCTGGGGAGCCCTCAAAGCAAAGACACTCCTGCTTGCCCCCAAAGACCACTGCTGCTACCCCTGACCTTTCCCACTAACTCAAAGAACAGTTTTCTTTCCCAAGAGCATTGTTCCTTATAAGGAAAACATGGTTCTTCTTAGTAACCTGTCTCCCTTCTGTTCCCATTCCTTACCCAGGGATGGCTGTCTCACAACCACTGACCTCCCAGAGTGGCTACGGGGAAGTGCTTGGCAAACCTAAAATCGCTATAGGAACAGGAATGGCTTTTTTTTATTTTACAGGAGACTTATGTTAACAAATCATAAATCAGGACCGTCATTTGCTTTGCTTTCCTCCCCCAGTAGCAGGAAGGTTCAGATTAGCAGAGCTGGCACATGCGGCCCTGCCTGATGGGCCAGTGCACACCCGTCACTCCCAGGGCATCTTCCTGGGCAGCTGCAATGTTTTCTTCTTGTGTGATTTGTATAAATTTTTTAGTAAGCTCACTACTTGTTTCATTCAGTTACTGTTTGCTAAAATGTTACAGGGAAAGTCTGCAGGGTAACACACAGAACATTGGCCCTGAGATCACAGGACCAGGGTTCGAGCCTGCCTGGTGGGGAGAGGGCTGAGGCAGGCAGGACCGGGGTCCAGAGAGAGCTTGCATTTGGTTTCAGAAGTCCCGGCTTTGACTCTTGGCTTAGTTCTACCTGGTGGTGTAACCCACAAGTCACTCCCTGGCTAAATTTGTTTCCTTATCAGTGAAAAAATTCCCCCCAATCTTAGTGGCTCAAAAGTGCATGGGCAGGCCCAGAACTCCTGCCTCTTGAGGTCCAGCATGGGCCAGATGGACAGCTCCTTCAAGAGGGGAAGGACAACAGGACGCCTCTGAGGAAAGCCGCCGTTGGACGTCTGAGTCCGAGCTCTGCCATTTGAGACCGGTGTGAGCTTGGACCGGTCACCGAACTGCCAGGGAGTCTCAGTTTCCTCCTCTGTGAAATGTCAGACTTGGCCTAGAAAAGCCCCTATGCCTGCTTCATATTCTAGGATGCTTCTGGGATTTATGGGGACAACAGTCTCAAGTGTTTGTAAGTGGGAGCCTCCTGGAAATCCAGGATGTCTGCTCACTAGAAGCACTTCACCCCACAATGCGACTCCCTACTTTTCACAAATACTGCTACTGAACCAAAAAAAGCCAGGAGGGCCGGGAAACCACACGGCCCAAGCCCGCCTGACTTCATACTGAACGAAGGGCTCTCCAAGTTGGCAGGGACCTCAGAGGCACCACAATGCCAAGCACACTTTCCAGAGCAGAGATGGGCAGCTAGAAGGGGCCTTTAAGGTCAGTCCTCATTCTAAACATGAGGAAACTGGCCCAGGGGTCCCTAATCTGAGAGGGCTGAGGTCTGCAATCAGCCCCAGTCCTCCCAGGCCAGCCTCACCCCGAGGCTTCCAAGGGGCAGGCCACTGGATTTCTAGACCACTCCGATTTTTAGTCTCAGCCGGAGGCAGGGACTTGCTGCCTACCGCTAGTGAGTGGAGGGAGCCACAATGCCAACCCAGGACTGCTTTGCTCCTGCCCACTCTGGGCCACGCAGGCCCTTCGCCAGAGCAATTCCACGGCTCACACACATGTCCCAGAGGCGACTGAAGGGGCAGCTGCTGATGGACCTGAGCCAAGAGGCTCAGCTGAGCCCTCCCTGAACAGTCTCGCTCCGCCAGAGGCCCAATGGGCCTCTCTCAAAAATCTCTCCAGCTCTAAAGGAGAAAGCAGCTTGGGGCTCAAGTGTCTGCAAGGAAGGAAGGCAGCCAGTGTCTGAAATTTCACCTTCTTTCTGCAACTCCACAGCTCTCACTTCCTGACTGCATCCGCCCTTCCTGACCGAACCTCAGCAGTTCTCTGAAACCACAGCCAATAAATTTACCCCGATCCCAGAATGCGCCCCCCCCAACTCTCCCAGCGCAGGGTGACCTAGGGAACTGCAGCCCGCTCTGGAAGGGGCTGTCCTGCCCACTGTGCAAAGATTCAGCTTCTTCCTTTCTGGGGGAAAACTCACAAATCCAACAACTTGGAATTAAAAAGTCAGAGAAATTGGGACTCTGTGGTGCCCCCCCAAAGTTCCATGGGGACACGTGAGGCTAATCTGAGCCTTTACCCACCAAGGAACACGTAACGGCTCCAGGAGTCCTCAGGGCCCAGCTGCAGGCTTAAATGGGGTGGACGACCCTGGTGAGGGTAAGCAAGTTGGCAGTGCCAGCCCTGCTTACCAAGGAATGGACCCAGCCCACAATTGAAGTTGCTGCCTCCCTCTTTATTGCCACAAATCAAATGGGCTGATCAGAGTTAAAACCACTGGTGCCTCCTGGGTAACTTCCTCTTGTCAGTACACGCCCCATTCTAGGGAAGTCTCTTGGACCCACCACCTGGGATTAGGACAGCAAGCCCCTGGGGACAATCCATAAAACCCCCAACCTGAAGGAGCCGATTTCCCAAAGGAGAAAAGAAGGAAGAGAAAGGCTGAAGCTACAGGGCCAGAAGGAAGCCTGACACAGCCTGGATCACGCTGGGTAACAGGTTCCCCCTGCCACTGAGAACCGGTCTGGCCCCTAGTGACCTGCTTCAACTATGGCCCAGTCCAACAGCCTTCAAGGAACCCTTGCCCCCGGCTCCAGCCCAACCCAGTCCACTTCTGACCAGCTTGGGTTTGACGTCAGGGGCCCTAGGTAGGTAGCCACAAGCCACACGTGAAGCCCTTTTTCTCAAGTTTTCTGGAACCCTCATCCCCCTCTCTGGGCTACCACTTGGAGCCTGGTGGTCTGGATTTGACTCCCGGCTCCGAGACACGGGGAAAGTCGCTTCACTAAACAATAAATTAAACATTTATTAAGCCCGGGCTCAGAGGATGCCTGCTCTGGTCCCCAGATGTGGTGGGATACTACTCTGCCGAAGCCCTGCAGCTGCTTGCCAAAGCTGGGACCAGCATGCGCGCACCTACTATGTGCAAAGTGGGGAGGGGGCCAACCACCCCTCTATTTACAGCTGCAAAGGGGGGTGGAATAGAGAACTGATGTGTGTCCCTTGGAGGCTGGCCATGAGGTCACTTCCAATGCCTCCTTGAGGCTGGAAGCTTCATCCAAGGCCGGCTCTCTCCTGTCAGAGAGAACAAAAATAACTCCCAGAGCCCTTCGGGCCCAGAGCACTTCACACAGCTTGTCTCCTCTGCACACAGTGGGCTCGCAGACCCACAGCCCGCCTCTCCTTTTACAGAGGAGGAAACTGAGCCCCAAGAGCAGCTCAATCCGGGCTCGCTGGTGGTCAGGGAGAGGCCAGCGTAGCTCTCCCTCCACTGCACTGATGGAGAAACTGAGGCTCCCAAAGGGCAAGTGACCAGACTCCCAAGAATTATGGAGGGAGGGCTTTTACAGAGATGGGAACTGAGGCCCAGGGCCACCCAATCGGACTCCAGCTCCCTCGTCCTGCCTAGGACACTCCTGCTTTTTACGGGGGTGGAAACTGAGGCCCAGAGAGGAGGAAGGCTCACAGCGCAGTGGGGACGGCAGTACCCAGCCTCAGTTTCCCTATCTGTAAAACAGTCCCTGCCGGGGAAGAAGCGGCGGCCGGGGGCCCGAGCCCGCTGCGGGACTCGCGGTCCGGGGCAGGGTCCCGATTCCCTCCCTCCCCTCCCCTCCCCCTGAGGCCCCGGCCCAGCTCACCGTCGTTTCTGCTGCTGCCGTTGCTTCAGCCTCTGCTTCTTCTGCCTTTGCCTCCGCCTCCTCCTGTCAAAGCTCCGCCAACATCCGGCTCCGAAGCGGACGCACTGAGAGAGGGAGGGACGGAGGGCCGCCGAGGCCCCCCCTCCCTCCCTCCCCCAAGCTGTCGCACAGACCCACACCCACTTCGGCGCCTCAGCCTCACCACTTCCGCCCCGCGGCGCGACCACTTCCGACCTACTGCCAGCAACAAACATGGCCGCCCCCAGGGGCGCCGAGCTATCACTTCCGCTTCGTGCCCGCCTCTGTTCCGGTCCCTTCCCATCATTTTCCGGTTCCTCTCCCGCAAAGTCCTGGCGGGGGGGTGGGGCTGACTGTGTGCGTCAGAAACTTCGAAAGAGCAACGTCAGAGGATCTCTTGCATTTAATTGGGGGAAAATTAAATATTTTTTTAAAGAAAACAATTAAGAAATAGAGGTTCGTTGGTCGATCCACAAGCACGTGTATGTTAGCGCCGCAATGTTCCGAGCGCCGGGTCTGGACTCAGAAGGACCTGAGTTCAAAATGCGATTTCAGCTGTGTGATCTTGGACAAGTCACTTCCCCCGCTTGCTTCAGTTTCCCGCGGAATCTGAACAATGAATGTTTATTGAATGAATGAATGACCCAAAAGAGGCACTTAGCGTTATGTCGCCGTCATCATGAAGGGAACTCCCACTGGGAGCACTCCCTCCCTCCACAGAGATTGCTACTTGTCCCCTGTCCTCCCCCAGCCCGATCCTTGCTGGGGACGGCTTGCATCTTCCCAGAGGCGGTCGGTCAATAAGCTTGGCTTAAACGCCTGCTGCATGCCCGCAGTTGTGTGCAAAGCGCCCGAAAGCAAAGAAGCTCCTGAGGAGCTTCTGCCCGAAAAGGGGCGGGCCAACCCTGGGAACCCCCTCAGATTCCCCTCTTGTTACATGCGTGAGCGGGCTGACTTCGGACGTCCCCGCCTCGCGCCGGCTGCCTCTCACAATAAGGAGGATGAGAATTCTATTAGAAATAGAGTCGGCCGAGAAGTGCAGCAGTTAGAGCATCGGAAACCTGCCAATCCAGCCTCAAACACTTAGCAGCCGGGTGTCCCTGGGCAAGTCACGTCAAAGGCTGAACCAGGCGGAACCCCAGGAGAGGGCGCGAGTTTCCGGGGAGAGCCGCGTGACAGCGCTCACTTCCGGTTTCCCCGGAAGTGGCTCTGCTGGGCCTCTATGGCCCGGGAGAAGCAGGGGTGGCGGAAGTGAACGCGGGGATGGGGACTGATCCTGTCCCTGGGCTCTTCTAGCGCCTCGGGGTTTGGTGCGTGCGCGCCAAGCTGCGGCCCGGGCTGCTCTGGGGACCCCTGAAGGAGCGGAGGACTTCGCCCGGGCCTCCCCATGGCGTGGGAAGGCCTAGGTTCAAATCCCGGCTGTGGACCCTGGGCTAGTCCCTCGTTCGCCCTCGGCCCTCTCTACTTCCCCCCCTCCCCCGACTCCTGAACGTGACCCTTAGAGTGGCCACAACCTCGAATAACGCGGGACTTCCAAACTAGAACCTTGCAGATGGACTTCCTGAGCTAGAACCCTCCACATGGGCTTTCCAAGCTGATGTAATGGGATTCTTTGATCCCCTGATTAAGCACACTGGGCCAGGGCTGTTAGGGATGCAAGTCTTGCACGGCTCATCTAAAGGGCTTTCAATTCATTGAAAAGGCTCCGGGAGCGACGAAATTGTGTGTAGGGACAAAGCGCTCTCAGATTGGCTAAAATGACAGGAAAAGATAACGATGAATGTTGGAGGGGATGTGGGAAAGCTGGGACACTGATGCATTGTTGGTGGAACTGTGAACGGATCCAACCATTCTGGAGAGCAATTTGGAGCTATGCTCAAAAAGTTATCAAACTGTGCATACCCTTTGACCCAGCAGTATTTCTATAAGGCCTATATCCCAAAGAGATCTTAGAGGAGGGAAAGGGCCCCACCTGTGCAAGAATGTTTGTGGCAGCCCTTTTTGTAGTGGCTAGAAACTGGAAACTGAAGGGATGCCCATCAATTGGAGAGTGGCTGAATAAATTATGGTATATGAATGTTATGGAATATTATTGTTCTGTAAGAAATGACCAGCAGGACGATTTCAGAGAGGATTGGAGAGACTTGCATGAACTGATGCTCAGTGAAATGGATCTCTCCCAAACTAGAACCTCTTCCTAAGCTAGAACCCTGAGATGGAGCCCCTCCCAAGCTAGAACCCTCCAAATGGACCTCCCAAGCTGGAACAGTCCCCATAATGGACCCCCTTCCAAGGTAGAACACCCCCATAGACCTCCTCCCAAGCTGACCCCCTAAGTTAGACCCCCCCCATGATGAAGCCCCTCCCAAGCTAGAAGACCCTTCTAGATGGACCTAACCCCGTTAGAATCCTCCAAGTGTGCCTCCTCCCATGCTGGAACTCCCAGATGGACTCTTCTCCCAAGCTAGAGCCCCCAAGTGGATCTCTTCAAGCTAGAAACCCCCAGGTAGACTGCCTCCTGAGCAGGAATCCCCTGCAAACTGGCACGGTCCCCTGCTTTCTCCCCCTCCACTCAAACTTCCAGGAGCTGTGCTCTGGGGCATTCCCATTTTTCTGTAATGAACCTGGCTTGTAACCACTTGGGGACCTGCCTCACTCTCCCTGCCTGTCCTGTGGGGATGACCATCCCAGCACCCACTTCTCAGAGTGTTTGAGAGCATTGAGCTCCGGCCTCCCAAAGGACCCCTATCTTCCCTCTCCCTTCTTCTGCACAATAAACTGGGACCAAAAACACCAAACTCAACAAAGAGGGGATTAGGTTTCGGACCCTCTCTAGGCAGGTCATTCATTTCTCAGGAACAGGTGACCCGACTTCTAAGCCTGAGGGTAGGATTTTGGTTTTATTTTACTCCCTTGCTCCCTGAATTTCCAGCACGATCTAATAAATAAGTAAATTTTTTTGGAGGAAGTCAGGATTGAGTGACTTGCCTAGGGTCACACAGCCCATAAGGATCTGGGGTCATATTTGAACAGAGGTTCTGCCAGGGCCAGCCTCAACCCCTACAGTACCCAGCTGCCCCAGTGAGAAAATCCTGCTTGATAGATGGCCATTTTTCCCATGGTGCTCTCCTACCTCCAACAAACGAACTTGTCACTCCGTAGTAGCTCTATCTTATCCCACCATGTTCAGGGAACTCCATGGGACCCATCTCCAGACTTGTATTTCTTCTTGATACAGAGGAGGTGCTCGGTAAAGATTGCCAACCGAAGGAGCTGGGGAGCTGCCCTGAGGGGAGCCAGGCACCCACCATCAGAGGACACTGTCCAAATTCTCTGAAAGCATCCAGCGGCATCTAGGGCAGAATCCATGCGAACCCGAGGCGGCCCAAAGATGCTGCCGAAAACTTGAAGGGGAAGAGATGGCTTCTGGCCGAGGGAGCCCAGCACGGCCTGGACAGGGGCAAAAGTTCAGAGTTTTTTTAAAAAACAGGGAAAAAGGGAACTGGCAAATTATCGGTCAATGAACAAACACTTGTGCAGCGCCTGCTGTGTGCCTGCTCGCATTTACAGAGCAATTTGTATCTATGCCCTGATCTGATCTTTGTCATCATTTTGCAGTCAGTGAGTGCCTGAGGTAAGTGTAGAAATCAGGTCTTCAGAAACAGTCCTTGCCCTCCAGAGCTTATATTCTACTCTGGAGACACCCCATTTGGATCAATAGTAATAAATCAATGAATATGCCCACCATGCGCCAAGTGGGCAGCTAGGTGGCACAATGGATAGAGCATCAGGCTTGGAGCCAGGGGGCCCCAAGTTCAAATGTGGCCTCAGACACTAACTGTGTGGCTCTGGACAAGTCATTTAATCCTATTTACCTCAGTTTCCTCATCTGTAAAATGAGCTGGAGACCTTTGCCAGGAAAACCCCAAGTTGGGGTCACAGAGTCGGATGCAACTGGACCACAAAAATGTTCCAAGTAGCTGCCAAGCCTCAGAGCTCGAGCTCTGCTGGAGAAAGAGAAGGCATTGGAGAGATGACCAAGGCCACAGTCCGCCCTCCTCCTTAAAAGTGTCTAGCTGAGTGAACCTGAGCAAGTCATGTAACCCCAATTGCCTCACCAAAAAAAAAAAAAAAAAAGTAAGTTGAGTGGTCATTCCTCAGTTTTGGCTTCTGTGAAATGGGTAGAGTCTCACTTGCCCAGCCCTTCCACCGGGTGATTCATTCACTTAGTAAACATTTGTTTTGTGAGAATTGAATGAGATGCTGTGGAGGCGGCTGTGAAGATCAAATGAGATGGTGACTATAATAGTTTGTAAACCGTGAAACACTGTACAAGCTGAAGGTCGGCTCTTTCTTTCAGATGCTGGGCCTGTGGAGGGAACAGAGCTCGGGCTGGACCAGGTAAGTAGGCAGGGGAGTAGGAAGTGGTCCCCAGTGGAAGCTTTCTGAGGGCAGGCACCCTATGTACTCTTTCTTTCCGCCCTAGCATCTGGACAGGGCTCGGTTCTCAGTCAGCAGCAGCATTTGAGAGATTAGGAGATGTGTGGAGCTGAGGGCTTTTGGGGGAAAGCAGCTTCATGAGGGGGTCCTAACCTGCCCCGGGGAGCAGGGTCGGCCAGAGAAGGAGGGGAACGTGACCCCTGTGAGAATCTGCAAAAAGACTCCACCTACAAGTGTCCCAGACTATCCTCCCTGGCTTGGAGCTGCTGCTGTGGCCCCAGGAGCAGCCGCTGGCCTAGGATGGGGGCCGGGGACTGCACAGCAGACCACCTGGTATCTTCTGGAGGGGGTGCTACCAAGTACACAGTACATTTTTAATGGGGACCAACAGGAGAGGGCCTGCATCCTTATGCCGTGGGGAACCTGCCAATGTGGACCCCTGCAGGAGGGCCTAGCCCTAATCCCAGTAAGGCATTGAGACAACAGTTCTAAAGGGCCCCAGAGAACAGGAGAAGCTCATTCTGCCTCAGACTCCGACTAGCAATGAGACCTTGGACTTGTCACCTAATCTCTACCTGTCCCAGTACTTTAGATGTAAAATGGAGATAACAGTAGGCCCTATGCACCAGGGCTATAGTGAGGGTCCAATGAGATTATAAAGCTCTTAGCCAAGTGCCTGACACATAATAGGAACTTAATAAATGCTTATTCCCTTTCCCTCTCTTAAAATCCAAAGGTGAGTCAGTCCATCTGTCTGAAATTCTGCTTTATCAGCTTTAAGACAAGCTCCTAGCCTTTTTTAATTTTTTCCTGGTTCTGCTCATTTCACTGAGCATCAGTTCATGCAAGTCTCTCCAGGCCTCTCTGAAATCGTCCTGCTGGTTGTTTCTTACAGAACAATAATATTCCATAACATTCATATACCATAATTTATTCAGCCACTCTCCAATTGATGGGCATCCCTTCAGTTTCCAGTTTCTAGCCACTACAAAAAGGGCTGCCACAAACATTCTTGCACAGGTGGGGCCCTTTCCTTTCTTTAAGATCTCTTTGGGATATAAGCCTAATAGAAACACTTCTGGGTCAAAGGGTAGCAGTTTTATAACCCTTTGGGCATAATTCTAAATTGCTCTCATAAATTTGAATCAATTCTCTATATATTTTAGAAATGAGGCCTTTATCAGAAATACTGGCTGTTAAAATATTAAATTTAAAAGTTAATATGACCGAAATTATTCATTTTTCATTTCATAATGTCCTCTAGTTGTTCTTTGGCCATAAATTCCTTCTCCACTCATCTGACAGGTAGACTATCCCTTGTTTTCCTAATTTGCTTATAGTATCCCTCGTTATGTCTAAATCATGAACCCATTTCTACCCATGAAATATTGGCCAATGCCTAGTTTCTGCCATACTCTTTTCTCTCTTTTCAGCAATTTTTGTCATAGTTCTTATCCCAGAAGCTGGAGTCCTTGGGGATCCCAGTCTTTATATTCTCTGCCTTGTTGGGTGGTTGTGAGGAAAGTACCTTCTAAATTTTAAGCCTTTTTTGAAAGAGCTTTTAAATCTTTTCCCCAATTACATGTAAAGACAATTTTTAACATTCATTTTTTAAAAATTTTGGGTTCCAAATTTTCTCGTCCCTTACCTCCTTCCTCCCTAAGATGGTAACCAATTTGACATAAGTCATATATGTGAGGCCATATAGAACATTTCCCTATCAGTCATGTTCAAACTTCCTTCTTGATGGGAGTTGTTTCTCCCCAAGTGAAGGGCTCAATCCGAAGCTCATGACTCCCTCAGGGGGAGCATCTTTCCATCAATCAGTTCCCCAGGGGAGATGCCCATCATTGCCTCACCAGGAGCCACCCCCTCATCTTGTTCCATGCCAGCCCTGCTCTTTTCCCCTTGCCTTTTAGCCCTCTCGCCCCTGCGCAGGCGCTACCATTGGGCCTTGTGGTAAGGCCTTCCTGCAACTCTGCCACCTGAAGATGCACCAGTTTGTGCACGCCAGGCACAAACCATTCCCGTGCACAGAATGTGGCAAGAGCTACGGCTCTGAGCAGAGCCCATGTCCTGGCACACCAGGGAATCTGGCCCTTCCCCTGACCCCAGTGGGACAATGCTCCGGCACCCACCAAGACTTATGGGAGCACCAGGTGCTACCTGTTCACTCGTGACCAATGTGGGAAGGCCTTCGCCGGATGGCCCTCCTTAGGGCTTCACTGCAAGACGTACCAAGCGCCTGCCCCCTCCACCCCATGCCCCATCTGCAGGCATCCCTGGCCAGCCAAGCTCCTTGCAGAACCAACCACCTGTGCCTCCACAGGGGGAGAAGCCCTTTCTGTGCCCCCATTGCAGCTGGCCTTCTGCCCTCAGGGCAGCCTGCAGGGCCACTTGCACCTTCACACCTGCAAGTGCCCTTCCTACTGCACAGAGGCTTCCCCCAGCAATTGGAGCTGCCAAGCCACCTCATCCTTCACACAGGTGAGTTCCATCTCTGCCTGCTGTGCCACAAACCCCCACACTGCGAGCCCACAAGCGCCTGCACTCACAGTGCAGCCAGTTCCATCTCTGTCCACAGTGCAGCTGCACAGACGCTCTGGCCACCAAGTTGCGGGGCCACCTCAAGGCCCACCTGGCCAACAAGCCTTTCCGCTGCCCCGCCTGTGGCTGCCGGGCCTTAGAAGGCACCAGCTTGGCTATCGGATGGAGACCCTCACCCAGCCAGGCCCCCTGTGGTGCTGCTTCAGGCAGCCGCAGAACTACCCACTCCCAGGGTGGTCATCGAGGTCACCATTTCAGAGAGGGAGGACGGATGTGGGGTGCTCTGGCCCACCCGGGCCCAGCCAGGTTCTCATTCAGGAGAGTGGGGCGTGGGTCAGCGCTGTGGCTGAGGTGGTGGAAGTAGAGACAGGCCCCTGACGCCCCCCTCCCAGCCAACCCTCCTGCAAAATCCCATCCCAGAAAGAAGTCCGGGGTCTCGGTGGGCCCCCAGTGACCTGGCCAGCCTTTGGAAAGCTGCTGGGGTTCATTGGCTGTCATCTGCTCAGAGGCCTTCCTGGGGGTCTGGCCTGTCAGTGGGGCCTCAGAGGGCCCTGGCCAGAGGCTGCCCATCAGGGATGGGGCTCATGTGGTGTCCCCGCAGAATAAGCCAGCAAGCAACTGTTAATTATTAATTAAGCACCTGTTGCATGCCAGGTGCTCATGCTGGGCAGACAGGGTCCCTGGTTTCTGTTGTCATACCAGAACAAGAACTGAACAGCCCCTTGATGGAAATGGAGGGAGGAAAGCCTCTGTGGCCCTGGACAAGTCACTGATGACATATTCCTCAGCGACAAAATGGGGACAATAACCTACTAGAAGCAAGTGGAGAATGGGTAACAAGAACTGTCTAAATTTGAGCTGTTAACTCCTCGTGGGACACTTTGGGAAGGGTCCAGGTGTTAATCAGAGCTGGCATTTGTCCTCCATTCCCTGGCATTCCCTTCCTCCAACTACCCTGTGGATGAAATTGTTCCCATTTTACAAATGAGTAAGTGGAGGCTCCTAGTCAGAACTTAGGGGCCTGGATCAGAGCTAATGGGAGGGTCAGACTGACTTGTGCTTTTAGCCAGTCACAGAGAATACCCCCAGGGTCTCAGGGAACCCCAGTGGAACAGTACATGCAGAGGGCTTGCCTCCTTTGTGTGGGAGATTTTAAAAAGTAGAAGGCACAGTCCTTCCTTCCAAGGAATTTCCAGGCCATTGGACAAAACAGCACAAGAAAAGGGGGCATTTGGCAGAGTTGAAAAGGCCCGGAGGCCAACACGATCCAAACCCTCAACCCTCGGTGCCCAGTGGGCACAGATGCATTCAGTCGGGGCATGAACATTAGCACCTGCTCTGGTTTCCCTCCAGTGCACTCCAGGTACTTTTCTGAGTTTTTTCCCAGGTTTTTTCTGAGGTTACTGCACAGAGGAAGGAAGAAAAAGTAAAAGAGGAGGGTGGGTCCCAGCCCTGTCAACCGGTCTTAGAATTGGAACCAAACCTTTTGAGCTGATCTCATCCCACTGCTCATTGTGCAGAGAAGGAAGAATAAAAGTGAGCAGGCTTCTGCTCCAGAGCATCCTCCAGTCGATAACAGCCTCTGGTCGGGGCTCCCCTTCACTGAGGGACGAGAAGAGGGGTCAGGGTTCTTTGACAAGCAATGGAGAGACTTTGGATTGTTTGTTCCAGTGAAATTCATTAGGAGGAAGAGCATCCCTTCCAATTCTCCCTCCACAACGGCCTACACAGGCTACAAAAACCCAAATTGAAAGGAGAGCAAAATTATTCAGCTTAAGATTTGTTAGGTTTATAGTGTGGAAGAAATTAGGGCTTGACCCACATCTAACACCACATACC
>JAJPUD010004137.1:194926-211035 GCA_023553655.1 Myrmecobius fasciatus | reverse complement strand
TGTTCTCTTGGATGAGGTTTTGTATTTTATTTTTGCTACAAGAAAATCCAAAATTATTCATGTTGAATTTCCCAACTTACATTCATCTAAAAATACAGTAAACCAGAAAAAGCAGAAGGGGAAGAAGCAGGGAGAAAGACTGAAAATTGGTTAACCTAAGTGTTTTATTTCTTATTGAGATTTTGCTTTATTAAGTAATAGGCTGCTAGGGAAAATGGCGACAGGAGAGAGGGAGGAGTGAATTTCTAGGAAAAAAAGAATCCTCCAATGTACAGGTTTTTCAAAGAGCCAAATAAAAACCTTCACAGTTGCAAAGCCACGTGGTGCTTTTTCTGGGTTAGGCAAATATGTTGTAATGAATATAAGAGATTTAAAATTTTTTTTCCCCTTAATAAAGTTAAAAACCTGAAAACAAAATTTCCTGTATGTTTTTTCCCAAAAAAATAGAGATTTTAAAAAATATATACACAATATATAGAAACTGAGATTATGCAAAAACAAAAAGAAAAAACAAAAATCCCAGAAAGAATAGTAAATATTCAGCCTCCAGATCCTAAGTCGTCCCCACAGCAACTCTGAGGGGTCCTCAATTCCTTTACCTGCTTCATGATTTTATAATTACACAACATATCAAGCCTGAAATAAAGGCACTACTGACATCCAGGTAGCGCAGCACATAGAGCTTATAAATTCTTTGATCAAGAATAAAACATTTTAAATGAGTAGATGAAAATGTAAGATGGAGCACTTTTTTCAACTCATTCCAGTGTCAAAGCTATTTTTTTAAAAATCTAAATGTACAAATGCAGCCTTGAAACTTTTTAGTGCAAATATGAAAATTAACATCATAATTTTAAATTTTATTTAAATAAGATAACGTAAGGATAGTTCTCTGCTCCATGAGGTTTCCCTATGGATAAGTAACATAATGGCATCTGGTGCAAATGTCTTATTAAATATCAAATACATAAAGAAGACAAATAAGAGGTGACAACTCACCTATTTATTATTTCAACTTTAGTTTGAAGAAAGAATAAAAAGGGTTGTTCATGGAAGATCAAAATATTTTTTTTTTAAAGATTTGTTGAAGGGGTCAAAAAATAATGAGTCTTCCTGAAGTCTGCCCACACAAATGCTGGTGTTACACTGTCCAAGTGTGTGCGCATCTGGAAAAGATGACACTGCTGACAGGGCATCAGAAGGTTTCGTCATCATTACAGTTGGTGGCCCAGTGCCCAAACATCTCACAGATCTCACAGTAGGGACGCTCCTCACTCCGGCTGCCATGGTGCGTGGAATGAGGAGGATCCTCTGACACCTGGGTCTGGGTGGGACAGTCCTCAGTGTCATGGAGGTCGAAGCAGTCACAAATGTCACAGAAAAGGCGAGGTTTCTTCTTGAACTGTTTCTCCTGGTCATCACTGCCATTCCAACAAGAATAAGAGACCTGGCTTTAGCAGTATGCATGCAAGAGGCAAAAGCCTTTTCCCCTTTAAAGTATAGAACAATAATAATCATCATAGCAGCCAACATGTATTAGGCATGTACCATGTGCCAGGCACTGTGCTGAGTGTTTACAAATATTATCTTAGCTGATCCTTAGAACCACCCTGGGAGGCATCATGATTATTTTACAGATTAAGGAAACTAAGGCAGACAGCAATTGACTGCAGGGTCAGTCTAGTATCTGAGATCAAATCCCAACTCAGATCTTTCCAACTCTAAGCCCAATGCTCTGTGTATTATGGTGTCACAGTTAGGTGGCACCCGTATGGTGCCACCTAACTGTGAGAAGAACTATTTTTTAAAAATATATTTATAAAATCCTTTCAAGAGGGTTCATGAAATTATCATTTTTTCAATTATCAACTTTTTAAATTGTCGGCCACCCGTAAAATTATTTTCTACCTCTGATTTAACAGATTCTGGCTTTGGAAAAAAAAAAAAAACCAAAAAACTGTTGCTGTGGTCATTTTGAAGAATCACTAGAACCAATCTTTATAATAAGTCTATATTAGTAGTAAATACCTGTCATAGTTATTCAGGTCATTCCCATTGAGAGCAGCTTCTGACATCATTTCTACCTTCATTTTTAAGTCTTGATTTTTCCTCTGAAGATCCACTATTACCGAATTCAGGAAATCAATCTGGTTCATCAGAAAACAAAAACAGTAATATGTTCAAAATAGCTGGACTTGTCAAATGCAGTAGCACCAGGGAGACATGGTGACATACTATTACTGAGCAGCTACTGTAACTGGAGGGGTCAACAACAACACAACAAACAAATGTTGTCAAATGGATTACAAGTGAATTGTCCAGCTAAGATCTTAGGACAACTTAAGGATTTTAAACTTGAGTTTAAAATTCTGCCAGATACATTTCTTTCAGTTTCAATTGGGCTCCGATGGTTTTTAAAAATATTAGCCCAATGACTTACTGGCTACACTTTGATGGCAACTAATGGAATCAACTATAGATTGCTAGAGAAAGTGTCAGTCAAGTAGCTATTTCTTCCAGTAGGAAGAAAAGAATTCTCCAATAACCTTGGAACTTCATGACTCTACTTATGCATATGTGGCATAAAGTAGCACAAGACTTGACCTTTTTAATTTATTTTTTGAGTATCTCAACATTTGTCCTCACTGATACTTGTTTCCATTACAGATCCTTCTTCCCATTAGTATTCAGTATCTATGTTGTAGGCATGATAGATCAAAGAAGTGTCAGAGAAATGGGAGTACAGGTCAAACTGCAGGTAAAAACTCCCTTTGGGGTTAGAAAGCTGACACCAAGAAGAGGGAATTAAGGCAAAATGTACCATAGCTGACAAGGACTATGAGATTAATGGAGGAAGAGTGTCCAAGTAATGAAAGAACATCCACTGATTCCTTCTGAATTGAGAGTTCACCAAGATAAAATGGGTCACAGGCACCTTTTTGTGCCTCCTGCAAATGCTTAATGTCACATAATTCTTCCATGCCATTTGGATAATAAATCTAGCTGCTAAAATTTAAAGTGCATAGAATAGAGACCAACTGTGATTGTTCAGGAAGGAACTCATCATCCAGTCTAAAAATAAATACATTCTCATCCTCCTTGACTTTATCAGCATTTTTTCTGGTTGATCCATTATGGAAAAAGCAATACACCAGTATATTCTACCATTTCAGAGTATCCCTCCCAGGGTAGGGAGCAATCAGGTGCCGTTAGAACAGTTTCCAAAATCCATTTTCATTTCCCAAACTAATCTCCAATATTTTTAAGTTGATATCTGGCCAAGAAGCTCATGTCAGGTTTATCATAAGGAGGAGGGAGAATAAGTGGTGAATAAAATCATTAAATGGATTTAAGTATAGGGACAGAAACTGCAAATAACCACAGAATAAAAGCTTAGGAAACAAACAAACCATTTGCTGAGTGGAAGAAAGTGTGGCCAGCAGCAGACGAAATAGGCAGAAGCAAAGAAGGGAAGGGGGAGAAAAAGAGAAAACAATGTTAATAGGGCATTACTTCTATCAGAGGCAAACTAAGCAAACAAAGATAGTTAAAAGACAGAATTACAGGAGTTCTATTTAAAACATTTATTGCCCCTCCTCACTAACCCCATTCTAGTGATTAATAAAAAATTAGTATGTTTCCTCATAGGTAATACTGCTAGATATGTAGCATTTTAGTTTAAAAAGAGCTTAACATAACAAACGTTAGCCACAAGATCCCAACTCCATTATAATACCCAAAACTAATTTTCAAATTAAAAGATAGATGCTTGCAGATGTAAAATTAGATTTTAAAATATAAAACAGCCTATGTCAATGCTCCATTGAGTTTTTTGAAAATTAATTAAATTTGTTTTTAAGACAATAAATCAGCTGTGTTCTCCTTCCCCCTAACTCCCCCCCAAAAAAACAAACAAACAAAACAAAACAAAAAAAAAGACCCAAAACATGCTCTACTCAGGGGATTATTTTAAAGAAAAAAAATTTTACCTGGCTCTCTTGAGCTCTTTCTTCTTCTTCAGAATTACCTTAAATGAGAGAGAGAAAAATAATTGCAACTTTTTGTGGTCTAAAATGTAGTATATTCAGATGACCTTTTTATATAGTCAATTATGAAAATGAAAACCATGAAAATGAGCATTATTGGACATATCAAAGCTTGTTATTATATATATTATAACACATATATGTAAATACACACACACACACACACAAATAAGGAAGAAAGAGAGGTTGATCAGGGAAGTTCCCTGATAAATTTGCTGAAGATACTTTCCTTGTAGAACAGATAATTAACCTTTTTTGTGTTGCAGCTGTCTTAGGCAGTCTGGCAAAGCTTATTTTCAAAATAATGTTTTTAAATATATAAAACAAAGAATGCTACAAAAAATTAAAAAATCCAACTGCAGAATGCATTAAGTGCATGAAACAAAATAATGAGAATTACAAAAGGAAATCAATTAAATTGAGAGACAGTAATTAAAAATATTTTTGGACTCCCTGCTTAAAGAGTACTGACTCTTTAAGACTCTTAGAGTCTTAAGAGAAGACTCTGCACCAGATTGCTGCATCCTTCCTTGTCACCTCTGAACCCTTCATGATTTAACCACTTTTAATGATGTTCACTGCCCAATGCTCTTCTCTGTCTAACCTAGGATCACAGATATGACCATCCCAGATGGGGACCTCTACGTTCATTCCAGTGAAGAAGAGAGAAGAGAAACGACACTTTGAAAATTTGATAATGTAAATGAAATGGAGGAATATCTACAAAAATATAGATTGCCCACGTTAACAGAAGAGGAAATAAATTATTCAAATAGCCCCATTTTAGAAAAAGAAATATAACAAGGTATTAATCAACTCCCTAAGAAAAAATCTCCAGGGCCAGATGGATTTACATGTGAATTCTACCAAACATTCCAAGAACAATTAATTCCAATACTATATAAACTATTTGGAAAAATAGAGACAGAAGGTTTAATACCAAATTCCTTCTATGATATCAATATGCTGCTGATAGCTAAACCAGGTAGGGTGAAAACAGAGAAAGAAAACTATAGACCAATTCCCTAATGAATATTGATGCAAAAATTTTAAATAAGGTATTAGCAATGAGATTACAGAAAGTCATCCCCAGGATAGTACACTATGACCAAGCAGGATTTATACCAGGAATGCAGGGCTGGTTCAATATTAGGAAAACTATCAGTATAATCAATTTTATTAATAACCAAACTAACAAAAAACATGATTATCTCAATAAATGCAGAAAATGCATTTGATAAAATCCAACACCCTTTCCTATTAAAAACACTAGAGTATAGGAATAAATGGGCTTTTCCTTAAAATGATCAGTAGCATCTATTTAAAACCATCAGCAAGCATATGTAATGGGGACAAACTAGAACCATTCCCAGTAAGACAGGAGTGAAACAAGGCTGCCCACTGTCACCATTACTATTTAATATTGTATTAGAAATGTTAGCTTTGGCAGTAAGAGAAGAAAAAGGAATTAGAGTAGGTAATGAGGAAACCAAATTATCACTCTTTGCAGATGACATGATGGTATACTTAGAGAACCCTAGAGACTCAACTAAAAAACTACTAGAAACAATTCACAACTTTAGCAAAGCTGTCGGGTACAAAATAAGTCCACATAAATCAGCAGCATTTTTATATATTACCAACAAAGTTCAGCAGCAAGAACTACAAAAAGAAATTCCATTCAAAATAACGGTTTCAAAGGAAAAGTCAGGAAGCATACGAACTAAACTACAAAACACTTTCCACACAAATAAAGTCAGACCTAGTCAACTGGAAAAACATCAAGTGCTCATGGGTAGGCCGAGCTAATATAATAAAAATGACAACACTAATTTACTTATTTAGTGTCATATCAAACTCCCAAGAAATTATTTTACAGATCTAGAAAAAATAGTAGCAAAGTTCATTTGGAAGAACAAAAGGTCAAGAATTTCAAGGGAATTAATGAAAAAAAAAGACGGATGAAGGTGACCTTGCTGTACCAGATCTAAAACTATATTATAAAGCAGCGGTCATCAAAACCATTTGGTACTGGCTGAGAAACAGAGCAGTCGATCAGTGGCATAGGATAGGATATCAGGACAAGCTAGGTAATAATGTTAGCAATTTAGTGTTTGATAAACCCAAAGACCCCAGCTTTTGGGATAAGTACTCACTATTCGGCAAAAACTGCTAGGAAAATTGGAAACTAGTGTGGAAGAAATTAAGGCTGGACCCACACCTAACACCACACACCAAGATAAGATCTAAATGGGTTCATGATCTAAATATAAAGAGTGATATTATAACCAAATTAGAGGAACATAGTATAGTTTACCTCTCAGACCTGTGGAGATGGAATAAATTTATGTCCAAAGAAGATCTGGAACTCTTAATTGAAGACCAGATAGATAATTTTGATTACATTAAGTTAAAAAGTTTTTGTACAAACAAAACTAATGCAGACAAGATTAGGAGGGAAGCATCAAATTGGGAAATCATCTTTACATTTAAGGGTTCTGATAAAGGTCTCAGCTCTAAAATATATAGAGAATTGTCTCATATTTATAAGAATTCAAGCCATTCCAGCCCTTTTTGTAGTGGCTAGAAACTGGAAATTGAATAGATGCCCTTCAATTGGAGAATGGCTGAATAAATTATGGTATATGAATGTTATGGAATATTATTGTTCTGTAAGAAATGACCAGCAAGACGATTTCAGAGAGGCCTGGAGAGACTTACATGAACTGATGCTGAGTGAAATGAGCAGAACCAGGAGATCATTATACACAGCAACAACAGTACTATATGACGATCAATTCTGATGGACATGGCTCTCTTCAACAATGAAATGTTTCAAACCACCTCCAATTGTTCACTGAAGAGAGCCATATACACCCAGAGAGAGGGATGCGAAATGTGGACCACAACATAACATTCTCATACTCCTTGATTGATGTTTGCTTACATTGTGTTTCCTTTATCTGATATATCGTTCGTGTGGATAAGATTTTTCTTGCACACCAATGATAAGTTTGGAAGTATGTATACATATATTCGATTTGCCAATATTTTAACGTGATTAACATGTAGTGGATATCCTGCCATCTAGGGGGAGGGGTGGGGAGTTGGGGGGAAAAATTTGTGGCGGAAAACTATGTAAGGGTTATTGTTGAGGAATTACCCACACATATGTTATTCAAATAAAATAAAAATTAAAAAAAAAAAAAAAAAAAAAAGAATTCAAGCCATTCTCCAATTGACAAATGGTCAAAGGATATGAACAATTTTCAGATGATGAAATTAAAACTATTTATAATCATATGAAAAGGTGCTCCAAATCACTATTGATCAGAGAAATGCAAATTAAAACAACTCTAAGGTACCACTACATACCTGTCAGATTGGCTAAAATGACAGGAAAAGATAACGATGAATGTTGGAGGGGATGTGGGAAGACGGGGACTGATGCATTGTTGGTGGAGCTGTAAAGAGCTCATTCTGGAGAGCAATTTGGAGCTATGCTCAAAAAGTTATCAAACTGTGCATACCCTTTGACACAGCAGTGTTTCTATTGGGCTTATATCCCAAAGAAATCATAAAAGAAGGGCCCCACATGTGCAAGAATGTTTGTGGCAGCCCTTTTTGTAGTGGCTAAAAACTGGAAACTGAATGGATGCCCTTCAATTGGAGAATGGCTGAATAAATTATGGTATATGAATGTTATGGAATATTATTGTTCTGTGAGAAACGACCAGCAGGATGATTTCAGAGAGGCCTGGAGAGACTTGCATGAACTGATGCTCAGTGAAGTGATCAGAACCAGGAGATCATTATTCACGGCAACAACAATACTATATGAGGATCAGTTCCAATGGACATGACTCTCTTCAACAATGAAATGCTTAAAACCAGTTCCAATTGTTCGGTGAAGAAAGCCATATACACCCAGAGAGAGGGATGTGAAATGTGGACCACAACATAACATTTTCATGTTCTCTGTTGAGGTTTGCTTGCATTGTATTTCCTTTATTGGGTTATTCTTTCTTGTAGATACGACTTCTCCTGCACAAAAAATGATGCAATAACTATACATATATTAGATTTCTTAAGTATTCTAACATAATTATCATGTAGTGGATATCCTGCCATCTAGGGGAGGGGTGGGGAGTAGGGGGGAAAAATTTCTAACAGAAAGCTTTGTAAGGGTTAATGTTGAAGAATTACCCATACATATATTTTGCAAATAAAAAGTATTAATAAATTAAAAAAAAAAAAAGAATTTCAAGGGGATTAATGGGAAAAAAAGGCTAATGAGGGTGGCCTTGCTGTATCAGATCTAAAACTATATTATAAAGCTGTGGTCATCAAAACAATTTGGTACTGGATAAGAAATAGAGTAGTTGATCAGTGGCATAGGATGGGATCACAGGACAAACTAGGTAATAACTATAGCAGTCTAGTGTTTGATAAACCCAAAGACCCCAGTTTTTGGGATAAGTACTCATTATTCTGCAAAAACTGCTGGGAAAATTGGAAACTAGTGTGGAAGAAATTAAGGCTTGACCCACACCTAATACCACATATCAAGATAAGATCTAAATGGGTTCATGATCTAGATATAAAGAGTGATATTATAAGTAAATCAGAGGAACGTAGTATAGTTTACCTCTCAGACCTGTGGAGATGGAATAAATTTATGTCCAAAGAAGAACTGGAACTCTTAATTGAAAACCAGATAGATAATTTTGATTATATTAAGTTAAAAAGTTTTTGTACAAACAAAACCAATGCAGTCAAGATTAGGAGGGAAGTAATAAATTGGGAAATCATCTTTACATTTAAGGGTTCTGATAAAGGCCTCATTTCTAAAATATAGAGAATTGTCTCATATTTATAAGAATTTGAGCCATTCTCCAATCGATAAATGGTGAAAGGATATGAACAATTTTCAGATGAAATTAAAATTATTTCTAGTCATATGAAAAGGTGCTCCAAATCACTATTGATCAGAGAAATGCAAATTAAGAAAACTCTGAGGTACCACTACACACCTGTCAGATTGGCTAAAATGACAGGAAATGATAATGATGAATGTTGGAGGGGATGTGGGAAAACTGTGACACTGATACATTGTTGGTGGAACTGTGAATGGATCCAACCATTCTGGAGAGCAATTATGAACTATGCCCAAAGAGTTATCAAATTGTGCATACCCTTTGACCCAACAGTGTTTATATTGGTTGGGCCTATATCCTAAAGAGATCTTAAAGGAGGGAAAGGGACCCACATGTGCAAAGATGTTTGTGGCAGCCCTTTTTGTAGTGGCTAGAAACTGGAAACTGAATGGATGCCCATCAGTTGGAGAATGGCTGAATAAATTATGGTATATGAATGTTATGGAATATTATTGTTCTGTAAGAAACGACGAGCACTATGATTTCAGAGAGGCCTGGAGAGACTTGCATGAACTGATGCCAAGCAAAATGAGCAGAACCAGGAGATCATTATACACAGCAACAACAAAACTGTATGATGATCAATTCTGATGGACATGGCTCTCTTCAACAATGAAATGTCTCAAGCCAGTTCCAATTGTTCAGTGAAGAAAGCCATATACACCCAGAGAAAGGGATGTGAAATGTGGACCACAAAATAACATTTTCATGCTCTCTACTGAAGTTTGCTTGCATTGTGTTTCCTTTCTCAGATTTTTTTTTCTTGTAGATCTGACTTTTCTTGCACAGCAAGATAATTGTAAAAATATGTATACACATATTCAATTTGCCAAGTATTTTAAAAGAATCAATATGTAGTGGACTTCCTGCCATCTAGGGGAGGGGTGGGGGCTGGGTGGGGTGGGGAATTTGTAACGGAAAGCTTTGTAAGGGTCAATGTTAAAAAATTACCTATACATATGGTTTGCAAATAAAAAGCTTTAATAAAGAAAAAAAAATTAAAAAAGAGAGAGAAAGAGAGAGAGAGAGAGAGAAATGGTGCATTGAGAGGTCTCAGAGCAGTCACCAGGGCTTCTCTCCTTTTGTGTGCAAACCTTTATCCACAGAAGTGCAGCCACTTAAAACCTTCCTAAGCAGACCCAGAACTAGGTCAGAGTTCACAGGGCCCAGCACTTTCACTTTAAAGAGGGGGAAACTGAGGCTCAGGAAGGGAAAGGGATGAGCCCACCATCACTAAGGGCCAGAACTGAACCCAGATCCAACAATGCAAAATCTTGCCCATCCTCCAGTCTGTGCTCAGTCTGGAGCATGGCTATCTCCTCATTAAGAAAGGTTGTAAAGCACCAGACAGTCTTAGGGGACTTCCACAGCACCCCCATCAATTCCCTTGCCTCATGAGATCCTGACTTGTGCTTTGTATTGCACTGGTCCTCTCCCTTCGGGGCCACCCCTCTGACCCAGCAAAAACCCCTTATAAAGGGGACTCCAATCTGGCTGAAGACCCCACTCTGATATTTACCTCCAAAGCCGCTCAGCTGCCTCTGGTTTTCTTTCAGTTTCAGCTCCAGGTTCTTCACCTTCAGCTCTAGCTTCACCTTATCAGACTCTAATGATTGGACAACTGAATGTAAAGACTTGGCAGAAGCATTTTCTCCCCGGAGCACTGTGACCTGGAATAAATGTCACTGATAAATACTCAGGCTTTGACTGGTGATAAATGAGGGGGGACATGAAGACCCATCTCTAGATTGTACTGCACCTCATTTCTGAGTTTTTCCAGTTCTGCATCCTTTTCTGTGAGCAAGGCACTAGTAATACTGATGGATTTCTGTAAGGAAGCTCTCTCTTCATCAGTGTCTGCTTTGTACACGGATTCTCTAAAAGACCAAAGAGAGTTAAAAAGTTCCAGAAATCAACCAAGAGATCTCAACATATACAGACAAGTGTGTACGTATCTGTGTTAAAAACAAAAACGCAAAACAAACTTTGGCAAATTTAAGTTAATTTCTAAGGCTACTGAGATAATTTGGAAGAAGAGGTTTGTAAGGTTATCAAAACTACCACACTGCAAAAGCAGTTGGGGATTGTACGTAATGTAGAAAGAAAAAACAACAAAAAAGTTTACCTACGCATATACATGCCAGAATCTGCATATCATCGCATCCATTTGAATTTAAGGAAAAAATGTTAATTGGAAGATGAAGGCTCAGAAACTGTGTCAAATAAAACAATTTACCAAAATCTAATTTTGAATTGAATTTTGTTATTTCCTGGCATAATTTTCACTCAAGCAACAAAAACCACATGCAAAGCTTAATTATACACTTGTCATGCAAAGCGCTGATTATGCTGGAAGTATCTTCTGGTACTCACTAATTTAAGTTTGCTTATTAAGAAATTTGCACCCACATGTTTAAAGAGACAAATTATACCAAAGTAAGAATAGCAACATTAGGTACAAGTGCCTGCACACCAAGAAAAATTTGGATTTTTGCTTAGGAATTGCAAAATCTCAAAGGGATATTAAACGCTGTATAAAGGCCAGAGGATGTTACAACTTGGGGAACTGATGATGGAGAAGAGACTAATGAGTCACAGAACACTTGAACTGCAATTCTAGCTCTGTAATTGATTCAATATCTTTGACCCTGGTAAAAGTATATTTTGGGTATTTTCTTATCCATGTAAAATATTAGAGAGCTAGCTATTTTGAACCCTTTAATGGCAGGAAAGCCTTCAGCTCATAGCCAAGGGAAGCAGTAAAGGGGAAAAAAAAAGTCAGAGCAAGGAAACAGAAAAAGACTCAATTACAAAATTGAGAGAAAAAAGGGAGAAAATGTGAAAGTAAAAAAAGTAAGAGGTTAGTATAAAGGGAAAAAATGAATTGTCTGTGGGAAAGAAGGGGACAAGCTATTATAAAAATAGAACTCTGAGGGAAAAGAAAGAGAAGAAAAAAAATCTTCCCAGGTATTATATTTTTTAAACTCTCCTATAACCTGGAATCCAAATGGCTTATTTTTCACCAAAATATAATCATCTTCAGCACTATCAGCCAAATTACACTGAGTTACATCACAAATAGCTGGTGAACAGGACAGGACTCAGTATTAATATACATCCTTCTGGTGACAAACTAGAGAATGGAAAAGCTAACAGGCCCAATTGGGGGGGGGGTACTATAGTCTTTATTTATGTCAATTTAGTGAGACCCATGATATCCAGCACATGAATTACAATAATATGACTAAGGGTAAATCGAAAACCCAAGCAAAGATGAAAATATAAGTGCTGTCTTTATCTCATTGTTCAGCTTACACTTATACTCCAGAATGGTAGGTAGTAAGAAAAGAATCTGGGTTTTATAAACATTTCCTGGCTTGGATATACCATGATTTCTTATATCTGCATTGGAGAAGGGAAGACAGCAGTAGTGTCAAATGAATAATGGAATGAGAAAGTTGGGTTTTCATTGAAAATCTGGCCTTATTTTCATTCTATGTAAAACGAATGATTTGAAGTAAAGATGTTAAGAACCTGACATCGAGTATGTAACAAATGGCTATTACTCAAAAGATTCAGAAAGAAGAAAATCATATGTGACCAAATTTTGTGATTGTCTTACAAGTTACTTTTCTAGGAAATTAATGGAATTGCTTTCAATGTCAAAATTGCTTTGAAAAATTATTTTATTTTATCTCTATCTCACCTATCGAATGAAAAACAATTTTTAATGCTTTCTCCTAAGAGAGCATACCTCCCCCCCAAAATGAAATCTCCCACAATTAAGGTTTAAAGTTAGCCAGATCTTATGAGATGTCCATCTTGGAAGTGGGGGAAAGGAGAATGAATGTTGAAGAATGCTCCCCTGACAGGAGTCCCCCTCTATTTCTCTTACAAAGCTCCCAGCTGGCAAGACATACAAACCCTAGAGAAGATGCCTTTTGTATAGGGAACTGCAGAACAACACTTTGTGGTGTAGGTAATTCACGGAACAATTAATTCTGCTACTATTGTTCAAGAGACCAAAGCTCTAGAGCTAGGGAGGACACCTCAGAGGCCATGAAATCCAAACCTGGGCAGGTTAAGTACTTATCTAGGGCAAAGAGATGGTCAAATGATACCAGCCCTGTGGCTCAAAGTCTAACAAAAAAAAAGTCAAACAGGAGCTCCCTTCGCCAAAAAAAAGTCTCTGAATGCACAGACCTGAAACACCCAACTCTGGGTAACAGCTCGCTCTTGTGCAAGACCCACCAAGAAGACTGTTCTTAGGATCCTGAATATCCTGACTCTAAGTTCCCCATCCAACTGAAGAACTACTAACATTAACAGCATAGCTAGCTAGCACTCGATAAATCCACAGCTATCAATATGACAATTACTTGGATTAAAATGGCTCCCCTGTTATTTTTCAATCCAATCCAAGCTGAACAAAGACTGAACAGGAAAGTGATTTATTATTTTAAAGGGGAACATATCACCCAGATTCTTTTCTTACTACCACAATAGAAATAAATTCCAGTAATGAAGCAAATACCTTAAAGTGTTACTGGGCAAGCTTTAAAAATGCAAGATAACAAGAACCACATGTTAGAAACATGAAGAGAAATGCAAAATACAGTAAGGAGAACTAAATTTGCACTGAAATTCTTTATCATATAAATAAAAAATATATATGTGTGTGTATATATATATGTATATATATGAATATATAAATACTGCAAAGAGTATTTTACAAAACAAAAGCAAGACACTGAGGGACAAAGGCAGCCAAAAATATATACAACAATTTTTTACTAAAAAAATATAAAAATTATTTATTATAACGTGGATAGACTTTCTTTAGTCTTACCATTAAAGACACACAGATATAGCAAAGGAAGCAAGAGTAGGAAAGGGAAAAGAGAGGAGTGAAATGAGCATTGATAAGTTGCGCAAGCTCAAAGACAGTCAGACAGTTAGCAATCCACAATGAGTCTAATGAGCTGAAGAAACATATAATCCCCCTTTTTAGATTGTAAATAATAGCATCAAACAGTTATCATTTCCCATGGAAATATTTGCTCCCAGAAAAATCACTAGAGAGGTCAAAAACACCTCTTTGATAGGTTTTTGGCCTTACAGTTTCTTCCACAGCATCATGAAGCCCAGAGAAGCTAGGGAAGTGAACACCACCCCCTCTCTCCCCCCCAAAGCTCTGGTGCTCTCAGAGGATCTCCTGTGGCCAAATTCCTGCTATCACAGCCTGGGGAAGGGGGAAGGTTGGGTTGAAACTACATTTTCATATGGAATTTGAATTATTGTATTGGTAATGGTGAGGCTTATTGTTTGTTTGTTTGTTTTTTCCTCATCAGATGCGTTGGAAACTGCCTGGAAAACACCTACCCTATTTTTAAACAATTTCACCTAACAAAATGAGCAGATTTTTGATATGCTCTCATTTTACACTGATTATTGTGTCAGTGTGCACTGGGACCAAAAACATCACCAACAAAGATGATCACTCCTATTAATGTTAACATGTTTCTCAACCCAAAAGACTAAAACTTGAAGCACTTTTAAAAGGGACTATTTGAGGACACACCTCAGATAACATTTTTGCATAATATAATTACGACTAAAATGTATGATTTCCAAATAATTTTCTTTTACTTTAAAACAACTGGTTTTGAAAATGAATAATGGCTTTCAGGATTTTCAAAATGTCTTTTCATATAGTTTATTTGAGGTTGAAAGTAGCATTGAAATTGAATTTAAACACAATGACCATTGGTGCAAAGGAATTTTTTCAGGTTATCCTAGATTAAAATTGTTTGCATTTTTATTCTAATCAATTTTTAAATTTCAATTGTTTGTAGGTGCTCCGTTTCTCAAACTATTAACTAGAGAATATACTGGAGTCAGAGCTGACAGAGACACACAGACTGTATATATAGGGAAATTGAGACCCCAACAGGTTAAGTAATATTCCCAAAATAACCTCCGCATTCGGAGGTTTTGGATGTTAGTTCTCAGAATCTTTCCACTGAAAGCAAAGATATTTTCTCAAGTTATGTGCAAAAGGATGAATTAAGATCTCTTCAGCTTTTTTTTTTTAAATAAAAGTTGGAATCATTTTGGAATATCTCATAAAATGAATTCATTTAGCAGTTACACATGTAGAGCTGAAGTTAATTCACTTAACAGCATTGATTGCAATCTGACATTTAGGGGCACAACTAATTAAAATAAATTTGCATTGAGACTTCCCAAAAGAAAAAATTCTAGGAAGATTAAAAAATATATAATTCTAACATCTGGAATTGGGTTTATAAAGCATTTCCAAATTAGAAGTTGCTCATTTGGATGAGATGGGAGATTAGTGGGAGAGATGTAATTTGTTATTCTATTTTCCTAAAAACACCAACAGCTTAAACTGGCAGTGTAATTGGGGAAAAGTGAGGGAAAGATAATTTCGTAGATTGGATAATCTCATTATGAAAGACATGAATTGTGGAAATACCTTTTGATAATTTCATTCTGTCAAGCAAATAAGAACTGATAAATGATAAGTCAGCTTTAAATAAGTCAATTAGAGGAAAAAAAAAAGTTAAATCAATCTATTTTTTTTAAAAAAAAAACCAAAGACACTAAGAAATTACGTGAGCACCTTTATAAATTTACTTGCAAAAAACTGTAAAGGAACAGCCACTATTTATCTTTTCATAGACTCCTGAGAGTTTACGAGAAAAACTTTTAAAGAGAGATAAAAGTTTGGTTCTGGTTGATTTAAATGCACGGCCTGCTACAAGACAGCTCACCTAGACAGTTCACCACTAGTTCATTAAGTCTTCACACCACTTGAAGGGACTTGAAGTCTCAACCTGCCTTATTTAGGACCCAAATTTCTATTTTCTCTTTACACTTCTTCCAAATGACCTAATATAATTCGCACTGTAGTGTACAGAGCTAAAACACTCCACAGCAATGCCTAAGCAGGTTGTCATGCTCACAAGAGGTAGCCTTGTTAGTACGGGAGGAAATGGTGATGTTGGTGGAAAAACAGTTTTGCTCTGGCAATGAAAGGCCAACACTAAAAGAAAACACACACACACACACACACACACACACACACACACACACACACACA
>JAJPUD010004137.1:147570-194916 GCA_023553655.1 Myrmecobius fasciatus | reverse complement strand
ACACACACACACACACACACACACACACACACACACACACACACACACACAAAATCATGGAAGATTATTCCATGGTTAAGCTGTTCTCCCTCAGGGTGCATCTTTTAAAAATAGCCATAAATCTAATTTTATTGGCTACACAACAGTTCTCATTCAGTATCCTGACTGCAAATTATCCAAGCTTATGTTTCCCTGGGCACATGTAGAACTCAAATTCATCTGACATGCAATACTAAGCACAGAATTTTCTGGATGGAAACAAGCTACCCATTCAGTAAGAGCAAATAGTGATTCCATTAGAATGCACAAACACCAAGCATCTAAAGAGATTCTATTACCAGGGGCAGAGTTCAATGCCACTCCAAACAATAATTAAAATAATCCCAGATTGCCATTGTTAAAATCTTATTAGGCAAGCATAACAATATTAAAGCTCTTTTAAAGAAAATTAATTGGAACCTCAAAAATGATTTGTTTTCAGTCAATTACTATTACTATGAATGAAAATACCCACTTTTTAATCCTTTCA
Source organism: Myrmecobius fasciatus (assembly GCA_023553655.1). Taxonomy (NCBI): domain Eukaryota; kingdom Metazoa; phylum Chordata; class Mammalia; order Dasyuromorphia; family Myrmecobiidae; genus Myrmecobius; species Myrmecobius fasciatus. The sequence continues at coordinate 194,387 of JAJPUD010004137.1, read as the reverse complement.
ATATATTAGTTTTTGCCCAAGATTCTGGTGTTTCACAGAAGATTAAATAATATTTTTAGGCATATTAAACAGGACCTATATAATATAGTAGGGAACTTGCATAGTATAATCATCTTGATAAGCACATCTGAATAGTTCAACATTTTAAGTGTTCTCTCTCAAGTCTGAATGCTAACCCAAGTGAAAATATTTGCAGCTAATTTTCTTTTCACTATATTAATTAGGAATGCCAAACTACCATCATGAATTTGTCTTGAATATAAGAAATTTTCCTTTGTTGTTATTTTTAAAACAAGTCCCAACATTTTGACAATGACTGTCTTGAAAAATCCCTTTAAAAAAATGCTTACCTCTTTTTCATCTCTAACAGCTGGTTATTGAGTACAGATCTTTCGCCCTCCAGCTAAAAGAAAAACCACAAAAAGGTTAATTTTTACCATAAGCAGTTCAAAGATCAATTATTTATCCCAAATGGCATATTCACAGATTCCACTTTTAAATCTGTCAATACAGGCCCCAAAACAACCAGTTTTCTCTGAAAAATTGGGGAAACTAAAATGTACATATGATTGGTCCCTAAAATGGAATCAACTGATATTGCTTATGAATGAAGAGGCCAGGGCCTTTTTGATTCACTCTTCATGAACCCATGTGGAAAGGCTCAGTTGGGACACCTGGGGTCCAATTTCAGGTCTACCACTTGCTACTTGCATGACATTAGTTATTTACCTTCCTGAACCTCAGGTGCCATAACTCCTAAAAATAAAGGAAGTAGATTATAAATTCCACTAGGAAAGGACAAAACATTACTTAACTTAGTATATATACTCGCACAAGCATCTCCAAACACTAGATATTAAATAAATTCTGTTCAGTTAAACTAAATTGATTTCATATCTTGAAGAAAGGTTCATCTGTGGCTCTACCATCAATAATTTTATACATGCCAATCTGAACTTACAAGCATCATATATAAAACAGAAGAATTTTTTAAAACGCTTTTTACAATGACTTTTTCAATATAAAGAACAAAGATTCATCAAACATTTTTGAATTTTTAAGCTATTACCTGCTATTGATGGTTTAAAAAGTACTTTCTACAGTATCAAATAAACATTAAGCATAAACAAATTTCAGTTCTATATATACCTTACCTCTTCATATTCATTTAGAGACATACATATGTATATACATGCACCAGTATAGAGATGTATGTGCTATGAAAGCAGATGAAACACCTTTTCTCATCATAGCATTTTTGCCTTCTTAATTTTTTTCACTTCCAAGTTTTCTATTCCCCTTTTTCTTTCCCCCACTTGTTGAGAAGGCAAGAAAAACAAAACCCATTATGAATATGTATGCCATGCAAAATAAATTTCTGCAAGGTTATATTATTCTATCATGCTTAAAAAAAAAAAGCAAGGAAAAAAGAAGACTATGTTTTGATCTATATTCTGAGTCTATTGGTTCTCTGTCTAGAGGGGAAAGTGTATCTTTTACCATGAGTCCTTTGGAGCTGTGTGTGGTCAGCCTTTCGTAGCTCACTGTCTTTCAACATTGCTGTTCAACTGGATAATGGTTCTCTTGGTTCTGCTCACTTAACTTTGCATCAATTCCTGCAAAGCTTTCCAGGCTTGTTTGTTTTTTTAAACATCCCCTTCCTGATTTCTTACACCACAACAGTAATTGGCTGAACAATTTGTTTAGCCAATTGCATGGGCATCCCTTCAGTTTTCTATCCTTCACTACCACAAAAAAGAGCTGGTGTAAATATTTGTGTACATCGGGATTCTTCCTCTTTCTTTGATCTTCTTGTGATATTAAAAGCAACACTGCTGGGTCAAAGAGCATAGACATATGCAGATTTGTAAGATACAGATCTAAACAGCTTTCTAGAATGGTGCTTCACAAATACTACATCAGGGTACCATTTCTCCACACACATTTCAGCATTTGTCTTTTTTTTCCTTTGTCATTTTGGACAATCTTATTAGGGTGAGGTGGTACCTCAGAGTTGTTCGAAAATGCACTTCTCTATTAATGATTTAGAACATTTTTTTCCACATATCTATTGAAAGCTTTGATTTTTTGCTCTGAAAACTACCTAATATATTTTTTTATCAATAGGGGAATGGCTCTTATATTTATAAATTGGATATAGTTACTTACATACTTGAGAAATGAGACTATAGGAGAAACTTGCTGCAAAGATCCCCCTTCCCTTTTTCTTCTAATTTTAAGTGAATTGGTTGTATCTATGCAAAAACCTTTTATGCAGCTAAAATGAGCTTTACCTCCTGTGAATCTCTTACTCTTTTGTTTAGTAATGAAATTTTCCTTATCCATAAATCTGACAGGTAGTTTCATCAGCATTCAAATAATTTGCTTATGATACCATTCTTCATATCTAAACCATGTGCCTGTTTTGTGCTAACTATAATTATTCATCTATAGTTTCCACAGTTTTTGCTGAATAGTGAGTTCTTGCCCAATAGTTGAAATCTTTTGCTTACTATGTTCATTTAGTTCTGAAAATATAGCATTCTTAATCTATTTTTTACTTAGCCTCTCTATTTCTTACAAAGTACCCAATAGCTTTGTAATATAGTTTGAGATGTGATCCTAATAGCACCCCCCGCCCGCCCTTCTTATTTTTGGTTCATTAATTAACATTTTGTTCCTGCAGATGAACTGTTATTATTTTTCCTAATTCTGTAAAGAAATCCTTTGATAGTTTGATTAGTGTGGCACTAAATAAATAAATGAAGCATTTTTGTCACTTTTATTGTTAGCTCAGCTTATCTATGAGCAATGAATTAAATGTTTTTATTTGTGGGAAGTGTTTCAGAATTGCATTCATAAAGTTCCTGTGTCTTGGCAGGTAGAACTTACAAGTATTTTACACTGTCTATAGTTATTTAAAATGGAATTTCTCTATCTCTTCCTGCTGGATTTTGTTGGTAATATAAAGAAATGCTAATGATTCATATGGAATTAATTTATATTCTGCAGAATATGAAGTTGTTGATTGTTGACTTTTTTTTTTAAATTGACTTTGGGGTCTCCTAACTGTATTTGGAAGTCATGAAATAATGATTTATCAGGAAATGTTTGATTTTTAGAGGAACATAGGATAGTTTACCTCTCAGACCTGTGGAGAAGGAAGGAATTTGTGTCCAAAGAAGAACTGGAACTCTTAATTGAACACCAGATAGATAATTTTGATTATGTTAAGTTAAAAAGTTTTTGTACAAACAAAACTAATGCAGGAAATGTTTGCTTTGTATATCTATAAACCTGGGATCACATAAAAATTTCTTGGGCAAAAAGAGACTGCAAATGAAAAAAGTTCAAGAAGCCCTGCTAGAAACTAAAACCTTATCTACAAAAAGTGAAAGTTTTGTTGCTTCATTGCCCATCCTTAGACTTCATTTTCTTTTTCTCTTCTTATTGCTAAAGCTAGCTTTTTTTTTTTTCTTTTTGCTGAGGCAACTGAGGTTAAGTCACTTGCCCAGGGTCAAACAACTAAGGAATATTAAGTGTCTAGGATCAAATTTGAACTCAGGTCCTCCTGACTTCAGGGCTGGTGCTCTATCCACTGCGCCACCTAGCTGCCTCTACAGCTAGCATTTCTCGTGATAATAAATAATATAAGCAATTATCTGACATCCTTACTTCATCCCTAACCTTACTGAAAAGCTTTTAGTTTATCATAATTGCAGATAATGCTTGTTCTTGCTTTTAGGTAAATACTGATTATCATTTTAGAAAGTTCCATTTATTCTGCTTTCCAGCATTTTTAATAATAGGAAAAAAACCTTTAAAATAAAATAAATACATTGCTGGTGGAACTGTGAACGGATCCAGCCATTCTGGAGAGCAATTTGGAGCTATGCTCAAAAAGTTATCAAACTGTGCATACCCTTTGACCCAGCAGTGTTTCTATTGGGCTTATATCCCAAAGAGATTTTAAAGGAAGGAAAGGGCCCCACATGTGCAAGAATGTTTGTGGCAGCCCTTTTTGTAGTGGCTAGAAACTGGAAACTGAATGGATGCCCATCAATTGGAGAGTGGCTGAATAAATTATGGTATATGAATGTTATAGAATATTATTGTTCTGTGAGAAAGGACCAGCAGGACGATTTCAGAGAGGCCTGGAGAGACTGGCATGAACTGATGCTAAATGAAGTGAGCAGAACTAGGAGATCATTATTCACGACAACAACAATACTATATGATGATCAATTCTGATGGACATGGCTCTCTTCAACAATGAAATGCTTCAAACCAGTTCCAACTGTTCAGTGAAGAAAGCCATATATACCCAGAGAGAGGGATGTGAAATGTGGACCACAACATAACATTTTCATGCTCTCTATTGAGGTCTGCTTGCATTGTATTTCCTTTATCTGATTATACTTTCTTGTAGATATGATTTTTCTTGCACAAAAACGATGTGTGGAAATATGTATAAATATATTCAATTTGTCAAGTATTTTAACATAATTAACATGTAGTGGATATCCTACCATCTAGGGGAGGGGTGGGAAGTAGGGGGGGAAAATTTGGAATAGAAAGCTTTTGTAAGGGTTAATGTTGAAGAATTACCCATACATATGTTTTGCAAATAAAAAGTAGTAATAAAAAAATAAATTAAAAATAAAAATAAAATAAATAAAAATTGTAAAAATTTAATAAATTTGTTTTTTGTCAAACTCAAAATTGTTCTGCATCTACTGAAATAATCACATATTTTTGTTTTTGTTAATATGATCAATTATTCTTATAGTTTTCCTAATAGTGAACCAGAATGCATTTCTAGTATGAATTCTGTCTATTGACACTGTATATAATCTTTGTGATATATTGGTGTAATCTCATTTATAGTATTTTATTTAAAATTTTTTTTATCAATATTCATTAAGGAATTTGGTCTATTTTGACTCTCCCTGTTTTAAATATTATTTGTTGCATAGAAGGAATTTGGTATGACTCCCTACATTTTTTTAATTTTTTAATTTCTTTTAAACTTAAAGAAAAAAAAAGAACATTTTTATGTACACAACAGAACATAGAAGATTTAATATAAAACCATGAATTTCCCTCTTTCAGACTGGCTTAAAAAAAAACAACAACAACAACAAAAAACCTATGTAATAAATGCAAATTGTTCCAAAGATACCAGCTATCCTGTGCTTCCTTTTTTCTTCTTTTCTCTGCTGTGCATTTCTTATTTTTTTCTCTTTCCCTCCCCACCTTAACCAAGAGAAGGCTACAATTAAACGTGAACACATACAAATCTAAAGATTATATATATTATATAATATATATAATAATAATGATTATTATATATATTATATAATATATATATATATATATGTAAGAGCATACTCTTATTATTTCCTTCTGTGGAAAAGGACAGCATCTTCCTTCATAGGTACTTTGTGTTGGTTTGACTATTTTATGATTCAAAGTTCTTAAGACAACATTTTTGGGGGCAGCTAGGTGACTCAGTGGATAGAGTACCAGCCCTGAAATCAGGAGGACCTGAGTTCAAATCTCATCTAAGACATTTAACATTCCCTAGCTTTGTGACCCTGGACAAGTCACTTAACCTCAATTGCCTTAACAAAAATGGGGGCAGGACAACATTTTTGTTTCTATGTACATTGTTGTCTTGGTGACACTGCCCTTTTCAGTTTTTTATGCATGTTGTCCATGATTTTCTAAAATTTCTAAAAGCTCATCATTTCTTAGAGCACAGTAGTTAATTCCAACACAATCATGTCACACAACTTAATCAGTCATTCCACAATTTGAAGGACATCTATCATTTTAACCAAATCTGATAGGTAAGATGATATTTCAAAGTTGTTTTAGTTTGCATTTCTCTAACCAATAATGATTTAGCAGTTTTTTTTAATATGACTACATGTAGTTTTAATTTTTTTTTAAATTGAAAAAGTGCCTGTTCATATCTTTTGACTCTTTATCAATTGGGAAATGATTCACATGCTTACAAATTTGACAATTTTATTTATATTTTTAGAAATAAGATTTCTGAGAGACCATGAGGTATTTTTTCCCCTCCAATTTTATGCTTTTCTTCTAATCTTGGCTATGTTGGTTTTATTTGTGCAAAAAATTTTAAATTTCATATATTCAAAATTTTCTATTTTACACCACACAATGCTTTCTCTTATGTATAGGTAATGTTTAACATTCTTCTAATTTTCTTATAGTCTTAAATATAAAGATTAAGGTATGTATCCATTTTGACCTTGCCTCAGTATGTGATTTAAGATATTGGTCTATGCCCAATTTCTGCCAAGCTGCTTTCCAGCTTGCCCAACAATTTTTTAAATTTAAATTTTAAATTGATATCATGAATTCTTATCTCAAAAAAATTAAATTGTTACATTTGCCAAACACAAGATTACTATAATCCTCTGCTACTATGTATCTATTTCTCAATGAGTATCAGTACCTTTTACAGTTTAAGATCTAGTAGTGTTAACCCTACCTTTACAATAATTTTCAGTGACTTAATTAGGATAGCATTGAATAGGTTAGAAAAAACTATCATTTTTATTATATTGATTTTATTTACCCATGAACAATTATTTAAATCTGGCTTTATTTGTGAAAAGAATGTTTTGTAATTATGTCCCTGGGTCTGTTTTAGCAGATATATGCTCAGCTTACATTTATTTTAAATGACATATCTCTTATCTCTTACAGGGTTTTCCTAGTGATATATAAAAATGCTGATTAGTTTATTTTATATTCTATTATTTTACTAAAATTAGTTTCAACTAATATTTTAGTTGAATCTTCAGGATTTTCCAAATATATATCATAAGCAAAGGGCTTATTACCTCATTTCATATTATGATTACTTCAATTTCTTTTTCTTATTGCTATTGCTAGCATTTCTAAAACAATATTGAATAATACTGATGACACAAAGTGTAGCCCTGCTTAACTCTTTTAATTAAATTTTAGCTTTATCTGTCGATCAGGATTGTTACCTCTGCTTTTTTTTTTTACTTCAACTAAAACATAATAAATTTTACTCCAGCTCTTTATTTCATCTATGTATGTTTTTCTGCTTCAAGAATACTTTTTACTGAGAATGGCTGAATAAATTATGGTATATGAATGTTATGGAATATTATAGTTTTATAAGAAACGATCAGGAGGAGGATGATTTTCAGAGAGGACTGGAGAGAGTTACATGAACTGATGTTAAATGAATAGAACCAAAAGAAAATTGTACACAGCAACAAGATTATGCAGTGATCAATTCTGGCAGACTTGAGACAATGAGATGATTGATACTAGTTCCAATGGAAGAGAATCATTTACACTCAGAGAGAGGACCGTGGGAACTGAGTGTATATTTTCACTCTTTTTGTTATTGTTCACTTGCATTTTGTTTTTTCTCATTTTCTTTCCTTTTTAATGTCATTTTTCTTGTGCAGCATTATATAAATATGTATTCATATATTGGATTTAACATATTTTTACCATGTTTAACATATACTGGATTACTTGCCATTTAGGGGAAGAGGTAGGAAGAAGTGGGGAGGGGATTGGAACACAAGGTTTTGCAGGTATCAATGTTGAAAATTTATACATGCATATGTTTTGAAAATAAAAAGTTTTAATAAAAAGAATTCTTCTTGTAATAATGTCTTCCACATCCAGAGATAGAGATTGGATGGTGACTGAATGTGGATTGCACCATAGTATTTTCACTTTTTGTTTGCTTTTTTTGTTTCTCATGGTTTCTTTCCCTTTTGGTTTATTTTTTCTTGTACAATATAACAAATATAGATATATGCTTAAAAGAATTGCACATATTCAACATATATCTGATTACTTGCTATCTTAGGTAGGAAGGAAGTAAAGGCAAGAAGGGAAAAAATTTGGAACATAATCTTACAAAAAAGAATTTTGAAAACATGTATTTGGAAAATAAAATACTATTGAAAATTTAAAAATTATATTTCTTATAAACAACATCTTGTCTGATTTTACTTTTCAATTCCATTTTGCCTTCTATTTTATGGATAAATTCATCCCATTCACATTCAATTTCCCTCCATTTTATTTATCCTTTTTACCCAGTTTACCCTCTCTCTCCTCCCTCTACTTCTCTTCTCCCCTGGTTCTCCACCTACATCTACTCACCCATTAAGAGTCCCCTCCCCCTCCTCTTCTCCCTACCCACAGATTCTTAATCTTCCTCTCTTATCCTATCCCTTCACCCTCTTGTTATTTAAAAATATACAATATTTTAAACCCTTATCCATGTATATGATTATTTTCTCTTTAACCCAATTTCAAAGAGAGTAAGGCTCCAGCACTACTAGTCCTCTACCCCAACTTGATTCTTCAGTTCGTTCTTTCAAGGTAATTGCTCCTTTTTACTTTGTCCGACTAGTTTTGTTTTTTAGAATCAATTTATTATATTCAGTTCAGCTCAAGGCTGCCTTGCAAATTACCAAGTAATGATGACAGTCTGAAGAATATTGATATTTTCACATATAAGAAGTTTGACCTTATTGAATCCCTCATAATTGGTTTTTAACGTTTACCTTGTGTTTCTTCTGAAACTTATATGCCAAATTTTCCATTAAGTTCTGGTCTTTTTGTCACAAATACTTGAAAGTCTGCCAGTTCATTGAATTTTTTGTTGTTTTTGTTTTTGTTTTTTTCCCCTTCAGGAACATACTCAACTTTGCTGGGTGAGTTACTTTTGGTTGCAATCCCAATTCTTTTGCTCGTTAAACATTATGTTCTAAATCCTACATTCTTTTAACTTAGAACCTGCTAATTCTTGTGTAATCCTGCTTGTAGCTCTGTGGCATTCAAATTTTTTTCTTGTTGCTTTTGCTATGACATTCTTGCATGTTTTCTTCATCGGATCTCTTTCAGGTGATGAATGGAGGAATTTTTAAATCTACTTTGCACTCTCATTCTAAAATTTGAGGGCCATTTTCCTTAATAATTTCTTGTATATTGAATCAAGACTTTATTTTGTTTTAACTTTCAGATAATCCTACAATTCTTATATTGTTTCTCCTCAATCTGTTCTCCAATCAGTTTTTTCTAATAAGATCTTTCACATTCTCTTTTATTTTTTTCCCCAATTTTATTGTTTCTTGATGTTTTAGCATCCTTAGCTTCTCCTTACCCAACTTTTAAGTCTCTCATTCCAACCGGATGACTTTCTTTTCATAATTTTCTTGGATTGCTCTTATTTTTTTCCTCCTACTTTTCCCTCAATATGTCTTAATTGATTTTTGAGGCTCTTTTTAAGAACCCTTTTTGGGATTGTAACCATTTGATATTTCTCTCTTAATATCATCTCAGATCTTCTTTATCCCATAGTAATTGTCAATAGTTGGGTTCTTTCTCCTTTTGCTTACTCATTTTTATGTTATTTTATTTATCAGCTTACTACTGTAATGGGCTCTAATCCCAGAGAGAGGGGAATGATGCTCCAGGCCTCAGGTGCTTCTGATTCTTATTTTCTGAGCTCTTTCTGGGAACTCAACCTCAGGCACTCCTCTCCACTGCCAAGCAACAGCAAGGCTCCTTTTCCTCCTTCCTTCCCACCAGTCCACCAAATGCTCTTCTTTGCTTCTGCCCTGGAACCAAAACCAAGGACTCAGCTCTCCTGGAAGTGCTCCCAGCCAACAGAGTCCTGCTACTACGCAGTGCGTGCTTGCTCCTTCTAGTCCACAGCTACAGCCTTGGGCCCATGTCTGGTCAACACAGCTGGGCCTGGAATCCTTCCTACTCAGCTGTCCTAACCCCAAACTCTTGGGGAAGACAGAGTTCCTATGGCCAAGGCTGCCTCCCTGACCCGGTGTGCCCCAAGAGCTTGTCATTTGTTGAATCACTGGGGGTTACCTGGAGATATCTGTAATTCACATAGTCAGAATCTCTTCTGGATCTTTCCTGACTTCAAGTCTGAGACAACTGCTTTACCCTGACTTTATTTATTTTTATGGCTCTATATTCACTTTGGGATAATGTTCTATATCTTTATTTTGTGGGGTAATTTGGAGAGCCTAGAATTTTCTGACCTACTTCACCATCTTCCCAGAATCCTTCCCCCTCTATTTTATTTTCCAATAATTTATGTAGTACTGGAATGAAATGCAATAAGTATTTGGTGGAAGTGACTTATAAATTCTTCTGGTTCTGAGGGATTTTGTATTGGGGGCTTCATTTACATCTTTTTTTCAATTTTTTTCCTCATAAGAGAGTTATCCAAACTTTCTATTAATTATTCTGTTAGTCTGGGCAATTTTATTTTTGTAAATATTCATCCATTTTATTTAGATTGTCCATTTCTTTCGGATATAGTTGGGTAAAAGAGCACTTCCTAATTGCTCTTTTCTTTTCATTGCATTTGAATTCCCCTTTTTGATTTTTGACACTGATTTTGAAATTTTATGTTCTTCCTTTTTTTTTTTTGCTGAGGCAATTGGAATTAAGTGACTTGCCCAGGGTCACACAATTAGGAATTGTTAAGTGTCTGAGGGCAGATTTGAACTCAGTTCTTTCTGACTTCAGGGCTGGTGCTCTATCTACTGCACCACCTCTTCCTTTCTTAAAAAGAAAAAAAAAAATCACATCAGCCAATGGCTTATCTATTTTGTTTTTCAAATAGTTCTTCATTTTATTAGTTTATTTTTTTTTGCTTTCAATCTCTTTTATTTTTCTATTTTTGTATTTAATTGAGAATTTTAAATTAATTGGTTTTCTACGCTTTTTAGCTACACACCCAATTTGTTGATTTGTTTTTTCTCTTTTATTGATCTAAGTGTTTAAAGATAGAATTTTTCCCAAATTGGTTTTCTACGCTTTTTAGCTACACACCCAATTTGTTGATTTGTTTTTTCTCTTTTATTGATCTAAGTGTTTAAAGATAGAATTTTTCCCAAGTATTGCTTTGGCTACAACCCACATATTTTTATCCCTTCTGTCACTGTTATTATTAATTATGGATCATTTCATTATTTATTCTTTGACTCACCCATTCTTTTGGATTAAGTTATTAATTCCCAAATAATTTTTAATCTATGCTTAAAAGGTCCCATTATAGAATTGCATTCTATAATTTTATTATATTATAGTCAGAAAGTTTTGTATCCATCAGAAAAAGATGTATTTAATATTTCTACTTTTCTGCTTTTGTTCATCAGTGTTTTATGTCTTAATACAGTCAGTATTTATGAAAGTGCCCTGAATTCCCTTTCTATTTCCATTTGAAAGCTTCCAATGTCTTTCTACTAAATCTAACTTTTAAAAAATTCCATTCATCTAACTTTTCTTGTTCATTTTACGTTAAGATTTATATCTAGGTCTCAGAGGACTAAATTGAGGTCCTGCACTATGAAATTTTACTCTATTTCTTCCTATAACTTGTTTAACTTTTCCTTTAAGAATTGCTGTCCTTTGATCCAGCAGTGTCTCTACAGGGTCTGTATCCCAAAAAGATTATAAAAAAGGAACAAGGACCCACATATGCAAAAAAGTTTGTAGCCCTTTTTATAATGGCAAGGAACTGGAAACTGAGTGGATGCCCATCAGTTGAAGAATGGCTGGATAAGTTATGGTCTATGAATGTTATGGAATATTATTGTTCTATAAGAAATGATCAGCAGGATGATTAGAGAGGTCTGGAGAGACATACATGAACTGATACTAAGTGAGGTGAATAGAACCAAGAGAATATTGTACACAGCAACAAGATTATATGATGATCAATTCTGATGGACATGGTTCTTTTCAACAATGAAATGATTCAGGCCAGTTCCAATGGTCTTGTGATGGAGAGAGCCATCTATACCCAGAGAGAGAATTGTGGGGACTGAATGTGGACCACAAGATAGTATTTTCATTTTTTTGTTGTTGCTGTTTTTTGCATTTTGTTTTCTTTCTCATTTTTCCCCTTTTTTGATCTGATTTTTCTTGTGCAGCTTAATTGTGGAAATATGCACATGTATAACATATAATGGATTACTGGCTATCTAGGGGAGGAGGTTGGGGGAAAGGAGAAAAACACGAGGTTTTGCAAGGGTGCAAAAGTTTTGAAAATAAAAAGCTTTAAAAAATAATATTTAATCCTTAAAATAACTCGAAAGTAGTTGGTGTTATTGGGACCAAAAAAAAAAATTTAAATGCTGTGTCATTTGGTGCATTTGGTGTATTCTGTATTACCCATTCATTGTGGTATCTTAATCAAAATATAGTTTCTATGATTATCTTTTGGAAGTGGGGGGAAGGTGTCAATTTTTGCTTTCGCTTTGTGTGAGATGATTGCTATCCCCACTTTTTTAATTTCAGCTGAAGCATGATAAATTCTGTTCAAACTCCTTATTTCCACTCTGTGTATCTTTCTTTTTCAAGAATACATCTTATAAAACAATATATTGTTGGATTCTGATTTCTGCAACTTTGCTAAAGTTATTCACTATATTTTTTTAGTTGATTCTCTAGGATTCTCTAAATATATCATCATATCATCTGCAAAGAGTGATAATTTTGTTATCTTCATTACCTATTCTTCTTCTGTTATTGCCAAAGCTAACATTTCTAAGTATCCAATACAGAACACTGGTGATAATGGGCAACTTTGTTTAATTCTTGATCTCGCTGAGAATGCTTCTAGCTTATATCCTCATTACACAAAATGCTGGCTGGTGGTTTTTAAAAAGATGTTATTTATCATTTTAAGTAAAATTCCATTTATCCCCATATTCTCTACTGTTTTTATTAGGAATGGGTATTGTATTTTGTCAAATGTTTTTTCTGCATCTATTGAGAAAATAATATGATTTCTGTTAGAGTGGTTATCGATATGGTCAATTATACTGACATAATATTGAACCAGCTCTTCATCCCTGGTATAAAACTTGGTCATAGTATATTATCCTAATGATAAGTTGCTGTAATCTCTTTGCTAATATTTTAAAAGTTTTACTTCAATATTCATTAGGGAAATTGGAATATAATCTTCCTTCTCCAGTTTAGCCCTTTCTGAATTCTGGTTTCTAATACATTCTGCTAACCTCTTCCATGTCATGGGTGGGGTTGTATTGTCCTCTATCCTATTTTCTTATACTTAACCTTCTTTTTTATTTTGTCCCCTATTTATAAGTCTGTTGCCTTCTACTTCCCTGTTAGATAAGATGATTTTTTTGTATCCAATTATGTGTGTTATGTGTATTCTTTCCTCCTTGAATCAATTCAGATGTGAATGAGGTTCAAGTGTTATTATCTGTTCCCATCAATTTTCCCCTCATTTATAGAAACCCTTCTTTGAATATCTCATTTATATGAAATAATTTTTCCCATTCTGCCTCTTTGCCCTTCTCCCAGCACATTTCTCTTCTCCACCCTTCCATTCTTCTTTTGAGATTATCTAAACATAACAGAATCACACCCTGGTCATCTAATTAAGACTACTTGAAAGATCCCCAGTGACATTAAAATTCTTAGGAGTTACATGTATTGTTTTTCCATATAAAAATCTAAACTAAAAATTAAACTTCATTAAATCTCTTATGATTCATCATTCATGTTTACTTTTTTATGTTTCTATTGAGTCCTGTGTTTGAATGCCAAATTTTATATTCAGCTTTGGTCCTTTTTCATGAAGAATGTGTAAAAGTACTTTATTTCCTTAAAGGTTCATTACTTCCTCTGAAGGTTTATATAAGACTAAAACAAGTGAACAACAAGGACTTCTCTTATAGCTTATACTGCATTACATAAATACTCAAAAACCACAACAATGCATTTGTTTTAATGATATTCAGAATTTCTAGCAATTCTGTTAATGATTTCTATTAGCGTGAATTAGTGAGACTTTACCCAGCCTAAAATGGTATGAGAACAAAAAAACAAATCATGGATAAAGATAATACTTATATAGTCAGAGGAGGCTGACCACTGGCAAACTAACACCCTCTCTATGGGTGTGAATTAATAGGAAGTTATTATAAAAGGAAAAATTAAGAAAGCAGGGAACATCTATCTATGTTGTTCTATACTAAAGATGGCTAAATAAAGCTCATTCATTCTACCTTAATCCTTGACCCAAATCCCCAATCCTGATTCCCTACCCCAAAAAGGACAAAATACCCAACTATTGAGGTTGCATTTCAGATTATTTCAATCACATCTTTAAGCAAGTATTTTGAAGTAAAAAATAGCTGTTCCATTCTGATAGCACACAGCACATACCCTGTGTCTAAGTATTTCTAGTCTCACCTCCTACACAAAAACAGACTACATAATTTCTTTCCCCCCAATCTTTAGTTGGAGGAAGTAGAAGGTAAAGGGAAAAGAAGAGAGAGAGACAGTGACTGTACTTTACAGCAAAGAACTTGCTAAAACTAAGAAAAAAAAAATTCAGTTTAGTTACCAGTTGCCAAAGAGTTTTATACTTTAGGACATTTGAAATAAAAATGGTAATGGTGTATTATAAATAAATTACACACACAGTCTTCTTTATTCAATAGCAGTAATGGGAATGGTGTTACCCACAGAGGACAATGCAGTGGCTAAAAAAGCCAAATGCACAATAAAAAATTCTTTCAAAAGCTGGTATCCATATAATAAAAATTTGTGGGTAAAGTTGTTGATGGAGAAAGTATTGTGGCATAGTAGCATACTCCTCATTCCCATTTCTAACAATCTTACTGGAGAGTAAGGGGAAGAAACTCCCTAAATTTTGTGATGGTTTATTAGTGTTACACACTAGAGACAATGCCCCTAGAATCAGCAACCACTTCCATGACAGACAACACCAATATCCAAAATAAACTTTCTTCTGATTCTCTCAAAAATTAAAGGAAATGGGGGAATTATGGAGTTTCTTTTGAGGGTTATAAATAGATATAAAAATACCTAAAGCAGATAAAAAAACTATCCTTTATCTAAGTCTCAAATTTAATTCTTGAACACACTTGAGAAGCTGAGAAGGGATGAAACAAATAAGCAAACAGGGGAAGCTTTTTACTAAAAAATGCCACTTTTTTTGGTAGCAATTGATGCTACCACTCCACCATACTTTAGTATTTCTGTGATCTTTGATTTTGTAACTATGAGCCCTTCCTCAACAGACCTAGGGTGCAGCTTTCCTCTGTCTTAGCAGTCAAGAATTGTTATGGCTGAAATCTTGTCATCTAGTGGCCAGCTTCATTTGGTGATGAGCCTCTCTAAATTAAATAGGTTTGGTCCTCAGAAAATAGCTGTACCCTAAATAATGAAATTGGTAATCATAGCCTTTCCAGGCTGGTAGAACTTGTGAAAATTTATACTTGGCTGACAGCCTGAAAGAATAGGGGTTATCTCCTTAGTAGGGCTGTAACTATATATATGCTGATTGATCTGATTCGATTAATTTTTAGGGAAAATCATACCATGTCATAAGATAAACTCTCATGCACATGCATGTCTGAAAAGGTGGCTAATTATAAACAGCATATTATTTATGGCTCCACTGAAATGATAGTTCTAGATTCTAAAGGAGATGTGATTTAGACTTTGATGATCCCAAAAAACTGATGACCAAACATAAGCCAGGAGCTGTCTAATGTATCCTTCATTACCCAAACTTTAGCTCATTTAATACATATTGAAAATCAGGATTTGTCTCATAATGATTTCCTAAAACTTACAAGATAGTTCATATTTTGAAACTTGCAATCAGTCAGACAAAAAAACCCCAAACCCTCAAAATTCTACCAAATGGTGAAAAACCCTATTAGTTAATTCTCATTATGACTTTTTCTGTTGTAACCTTGGTAAAGAACTTTTTTTATGCAAGGGTCATGCGAAAGTATCAACTCAAGTAGCAGAAGGTTGTTGCTGCCCGTGGTTGCCTTGGCAGGACCAGACCAAACATTCCCTGGTCTTCAGCCTTTGTGCCAGAGATCTCCCCACCTCCCAGTATAGAAGATAATCTCATCGGTCTTTAGCTATACTTCACTGCATGGAATCCACAATAAAGTTATTTTACTTTACACACTCCTCCCATCTTGAAGTTGTACTGAAACTAGCCTTAATTAAGTCTGTTATTTTAAAAACAAAAATGATTTCTAAGATGCCAAAATACATTATCACAAAACCAAGATACTCTATTTCTATAGCAGACACTCAAGCTCTCATACAGAAACTCACTCAATATAATAATTGCAACAAACTTGGTTTTCAGATATTCCAAAAAACAGCAATGATCATGATAATGATCCTTAGTTGAATAAAAGATTACATTATGTTCAGTGAAATCTCTGTAGCAGAGTAAGGAAAAACTCCTTTTAGAAAGATTTTCATCAAAATGTGTTCACATCTTCAGTTATCTCAAAAATTCATTTATAGAGAATCTCATTTGCTTTAGGTACCATATAAAAAGAAATACTATTTATGTATGTAAACATATTCTTGCATTAAGAGATATTTCTTGGTCCCAGGAAAGTAGTGATCCAGGGGAGAAAAATTCCTTTCTCATATTAAAAATGACAAATCTTATTTAAGAAAGTTGGAACAAAGAATTACTTTTTAGAATTTTCCTTCAGTTGGAAGAATGTATGTGTGACCAAAAGAATAAGTAACAGAAACTTTAGCCATCCCATCCTGTGCAACTTCTTTTTATAACAATTATAAATAAGTTATAAAAAATAAAATTATAAATAAATCAAATTACTCTTTCCATGACTTAATACCTTTTGTTTCTAGTATCTCCCCTTCCTTCTGAGGGGATGAATGCTTAATGCAACCAACAATAGGTAGAAAAAGAAAAAGGGTTAACTTCCATATTCTTCTCCATAGTGAAATATGGAGCATTTCTCATTCTCTTTTGTACTACCTTTTAAAGAAGTGATATGGGGAAAGGGAATAATGTGCCCTGGAACTACGGTCAAGAGCAGAATGCAATTCCTTTATCTCAAAGGAGTTAATTAGTATTTATTGCCACTGCTTAGTGACAACTAAAACTAGAAATTTAGATAACTTAGAAATTTGCTCAGATGGTAAAAATATATGTTGGGTATCTAGCGTTCCAAAGAAAAAGATACAAAATTAGAGTGTGGGAAACTTTGGTTGCGCTTAACATAAAAATATAAAGTAGAATAAAACATCAGCTTATGTAACAATTTATAGTTTTTGTGGTGAAATTAGTTGTTGCTGTTTTTTAAATAACGGTGAATTTTACAATCCTCTAATATAGGAAAGATGGGGGTAATTTCTCTTCATTTTATACAGTAACCTGACCAGAGGAGTACACACAACATTAGTAAGGATTGGTGAAGATGAGAACAAGACTTTTTGTCCTTTATTCTCACCCTTGCTCTGCCTTGTATCCTGGCATGAAGAGACTTAACTTTACATATTTTCTATTGTCACCTGGGAAAACCTTTTCTCTAATTAAACTCCATTTGCCTCACAAAGGTGATGCACAACACTTGGCTGGAAGGACAGTGACCAATACATGTCACTCTGATGCAGAAGGTGCTGAAAAAAGAAAATGAGGGACCTGGATAGAAAGCAAATACATCTTAGATCTTCTTTTGGAATCAGAAAATAGTAGAGACCAAGGTCTTGTGTCTAGGTAGGGCTATTTCTGAATCATTCCAGCTAGATGAGTATCCCAGAGTAGGATAATTTCTTGAGTTTGCTAGTCATCAGCATTTACTGATTCCCTCTATCATTAAGTACATTTTTCTATTTACTCAAAATTCCAAATGCTTTTTAGTTCAAAGCTACTCCTTTCTGGCTTTGGTGATGATATAGAATGTACTCAGTGCCTTGTAACACTCCTCATTGGTCTGAGGAAGACTTCGTTATTGCTCAGTTTGTCTTCAAAGCTACATTCAAATCACTTCTTAAATCCTTGCTAAATTGTCTAAAGCTCTCAAGCAGTATGACAGACTACTAACATTGGACTCAATCATCTACAGTGACAAAATTAAAACTAGAGGCCATTTGCATGCTGAGATATTTTTTCAAGAGGGCTGAGAGAAAAAGGTTTTAAAGAAATGTGGATGGTTGCAAATACATCCATACTGCTTCTCTTAAAGACCTGACAGACATGATGCTAGACTGTACTTGTAAAATGCTACCTTTGCCTTACAATACCAAAAGAACAAACCTAGATCCCAATCAAGTTCAAACAACCTCTGACAATATGAATGAAAGAAGAAACTGAATTTCATTCACAAAAATACTCTAGGACAATAATGCCAGTAGTTGGTGGAGTGGGGGTGAGAAAATTTATTCTAATAAGACTTGTGGGTAAAAAAATATATCTGAGTCCTGATATGGCATAGTGCTATGAATCTAAGAAATGGGGAAAGCTGTACTGAAGTTTTTGAATTATACAATCTAAAAGGAACGTAACAAAATCTGGTTTTACACAACTAACACATAGGATAGTGGATATCTGATATAGTTTCCAAAAATGACTAAACAAGCTGCCCTGGGCTTTTGTCACTTTAAATAACGATGCTGTGATCTAAAATTTATACTTCTTTATAAGAAGATTGCAAAATAAACTGGAACTAACAATGCCAATACTGATGACAATATTGTCAAATTCTATTTGAAAAATGATTGCAAAATTGCTCTAATGCAGTTAAATTTAACCATTTAGCACTGTGACTGAAGTGTAGAATCATCTAGAATAAAACCCAATTAATTGCTATTTACAGATTACTATGTACAACGAACCATAAAACACTTTATAAAAATTTGTCTTAATCAGTCCTATTAGCTATATCAGAAATCCTTTTGATTAAGCCATATAGGCAAATGAGCTAGTTTGACTGTAGCTCATTCTATTAATTATACATAATATCAAAATACACACTTACAGTATCATTTGGAAATTATGGAAATAATTTCATTAACCCCCAAACTACACACTATTTAGATTAATTTTCCTAATAGATTAATATGTAAACACAAGTTGAATCAGAAAGAACCTCTTTCCCTCCAGGCTTATAAATAAAGAGCTTCTTTCAAGGAAAGTCTCACTTCCAAGTTACTTATAAGACCCCAGGGGCTTTTTATTTACCAAACTTTAAAGAACTCTAAGCTACCCCTAATATAGAACCAAAAAAAAAAAAACCTGCCTAAAGACAAGGTTAAAACATTTTATAGCCAAAGTGTAACAGCATAACCCCCCCACAGCTCTGTCCCAGATGACTGAGTACCTCCAAGGCACAGTCCAGGAAGCCCAGGGAATACTACCAGGCCAGGTCTGGGCATCCCTTACCTTCTGATGACTCGTGACCTCCTCTCTGCTTCTTCCCAGCTCCTCAGCAAGTTTCAGGTTCTCCTCTTGCAATGCTGAAAGCTGTTGGGACTTCCAAGCCGCTGCCTGCTTCAAGGCTTCTCTGCAAGGACAGGGAGTGCAGGGTTACCATAGAAACAAGACAGGCAAGAAAAATGGTGGGAGAGAAGCAGCTTCCCAGCCTGAGGCAGAAAAAGATTTTTCTTTGGGTCACGTGCCTAATGGGAATTTATAACTAGAAAGCACCTATCACCTCAAGCAGACCAGACTAGATAGCTTTAAGCTGGCAAAGGATGGATGTCACTTCTAAGGCTATCACTCTTTAGCTGGCTAAGTCCTCATCACACCTCCCACACTATCTTCACTCATGAGTTAACCTCAGGGAAAAAAGGAGAATGGTCATCAGAGCTACTGTCTGTAGGAATAGGCTTGTTCTTTAAATGCACAAATACATTTCACATTCATAGAGTAATTTAGCATGTCATTTCTTGGGCACTTGCAAGACTGTAAAGCTTTGTAACCTGTTTCTCCTGGCAAGAAGAAAAATCTGATGGTCCAATTTGCTAGTATCTGATGAAGCTGAGGGATGACGTGTATCAGAATATATTTTTAGGACAAACAGAGGCAAAATGCCCTAGAGAGAGAGAGAGAGCGAGCAGTTTTCTAATTACATAAGGCCTTTCTTTTTTTCTCTCAAATGAGAATGATCTCCTTTTCTCAGTACTGAGTTTTCATTAAAAGCAGCAAATAAAAAGGAAAATACTATATGGAACATGTGCAACCAACATCTATTACATTCAATGCAAAAAACAATTGTTTTAATTACTAGCTAAGGTATTTAGCTACAGTACATTTGTACAATCACTGGAATTACTTTAATACTGCAGAAGGTTTTGAAGTAGTTATGAGTTGGAGGTAAACATACACTTATTAATTTCCATATTGTGAATTGTGATACAAAGATAAATCCTGAATCTTGGTGTAATTTCATCTAATGATCATCAACATATCTAATTTTAACCTCAGTTGTCTATGGGTGGTCATAGTTGATATTCTGATTTCTCTTACTGTCTGAGTTTCTCAATTAATTTATTTTTCATTATTTCACTAAACACATGGAAAGTTTAGCTTTACCGCTTTGCAAAACCTTGTGTTCCAAGTTTTTTTTTTCCTTCCTTTCCTTCTACTCCCTTTCCCTAGACTGTAAACAAGCACAAGTTAAACATGTGCAAATCTTCTACACATTTCCACATTTGTCATGTTGAACAAGAAAAATCAGATTAAAAGGTGAATAAAAAATGAGAAAAAAAAAAACAACAAACAACAACAAAAATGAGGTGAAAAGACTATGTTTTGATTCACATTTAGTTTCCATAGTTCTCTCTCTGGATGGGGATGGCTCTTTCCATCTCAAATCTATTAGAACTGGCCTAAATCACCTCACCATTGAAAAGAGTGAAGTCCATTAAAGTTCTCATAATCTTGTTGTTGCTGTGTACAATGTTCTCTTGGTTCTGTTCAACTCACTTAGCATCAGTTCTCTGAAATCATCCTGCTGATCATTTTTTATAGAACATTAATACACTATTACCTTCATATACCACCATCATTCTCCAACTGATGAGCAGCCACTCAGTTTCCAGTTCCTTACCATTACAAAAAGGGCTGCCACAAACATTTTCTCTCCTTTATGACCTCTTGGAAATACAGACCTAGGAGAGACATTGCTATATTTTGACAGCCCTTTGGGCAGTGCCAAACTGCTCAACCAACAAGGCATTAATGTTTCAGTTTTCCTACATCCCCTCAAATAATTGTCATTATTGTTTCCTCTCAGCCAATCTGAGAGGTGTGAAGTAGTACCTCTGTCTTAATTTGCATTGCTCTAATCAGTAGTGATTTATACTCTGACTTTCAACCCCAGATTTGGCATGCATTAGACTCACAAAGGTTTAAGGAAACAGAAAGTAGTAAGGTTTAGTGAGACAAACATGTGATGCATAGACAGATTCTGGCCTGGGGCACAAATCCAGCTCTGTATGACAGACATCACTGCCCCTCTCTGGGCTTCAATGTGGTTATCTTTCAGAGGTGAGAGGAGGCAGAGAGAGAGGTATTCACAGCTATTAGAAACATGGCAAAGAAATTGGAAGTGATGAACGTATCCTGGGAGGGACATCTTGTTAGATGAATTTAAGATCAAACAGAGCTAAAACCTGAAGAAATCCAGGAGAACATTCCAGCTGTGAGGAGCAGCAAGAGAATGTGCCCACTGCTGCAAAACCAAGGAACGAACCAAGAGAGGCCATAGTCACTGGAAGGAAGGAGCCTGTGACAGGGGCAAGGGCAGTGCAGGGATTAGGGCTCTGATCCTGAAGATGACAAATAGCTGCTGGACCTGACTCAGGCAGACGCCTCAGCAGCAACAGTTTTAGTGGAGGACAAGGAGGGCCTGGATGGGGGTGAGTAAAGGGTCGGAGGAGGAGGGGGCACATTTGAGAGGCTGTTGATGGAGCACTGAGAGGCCTTGACAGCTTTGGATAGTTGGGGGGGGTGGGGGAGATGGAGGGTGAATTGTTCCAGATGACTCCCAGGTTGTGAACCTAAGGGATTTCAGAAGAGGCTGGCATTCTCAATAGGAGGGTTTGGAAGGTGGGGGCCATGTGGGGACAAAAATCATGAGGCCCGCGTTGGACATGCTGAGTCTGAGACGTGTCTGCAGAAGATGTGGTCACAGATAGCTCACTGACAACTGGAGATGCAAGTCAAACAGTACAGAGGATGACAAGAGGGCGGAGCTCTGGGTACCCCCCACAGAGTGGGCATGACCCGGAGGTAGAACCAGCAAAGCAAACCAAGTAAAAAGTCAGACAGGCAGAGCACAAGGAAGGAAGGGAGCACTAGTGTCAGAGGGGGCAAAAGGGTCCAGAAGGAGCAGGAAGGAGAGGAAACCCCTGAGAAGTCAGCAGCCCCTCCAGCACCAGGATCCCTGCTCTTTGCCTCCAGACCCAAGCCAAAAAGGGCAGAGAAGATGTCAGAAACACAGGCAAACTCATCATGAATCAGGCAGTAAAAAAGTGCCTAGGAAGTCATTTGATAAAAAAAAGCTGTTTCCTCTCTGAGACAGGTCAGGAAGCCACATCCTTCTAAATACAGTTGTTTTCTGTGACATCAGAAGTCCACTGAATTCTGGATTTGTAAACTCTTCCAGCATCTACTGTGTGAAACTGCTCAGGATTTCAAAACAGGTCTGCCCTCATGGAGTGCATCACCTTGTTGTCCTCTTGGTGGACACTAGCCTATGTACTATCTAAGCTAAACGTATCACAATCATATCAAAAGATATCCAGCTAGCGCACTGCCCATGTAAAAACACTCTCAAATTTCATTAGGAAGGAAAACAATCTTCATTCTCAAAACAGAATGAAAAATCTCTTCTTTCTGTTATATTCTGAACATGAGATTTTTCCCCCCAGAGGCCAAAAAATATCTAACTGTATGATTACAAATGAAAAAATAAGGGACATAATTAGGTAATGACAATCCTCCCCAATTTCATTTGTGTGTGAATTTTGGCTATAAATGCAAGGATATAAACCATTAATGCAGTCAAAAACTATTTCCACAAACAATTTCCCACAATTTTACTTAAATATAAATTCAACCTGTTAAGTACATGTTTTTAATGTTATCCAATTTTTGTGCTGTTCCTATAAGTTTCTTATTAAAACACATTAGAGGAGCAAGAAGAGAGAGATGGAGAGAGACAGAGATAGAGACAGAGAAGGTCAAGAGTTGGCAATTAAAAGATTATTGGTAACTTTAGAAAGAATATTTTGAGTTGAATAATGAGATCAGAAGCCAAACCATGGAGTTAAGAATGAAAGAAAAGGAAGGAGAATCTATTGGGAATGGTCTTTTCAAGGAAGTTATATACAAAAGGATAGACAGATATGGATAATAGCAGGGGACAGACACATGATATGAAGAAAAGAAGAGACACATAGGCATTTGTAGACAGTAGGAAAGCAGTCAATTAGATGGGGTGAGATTGAAAATAAATGAGATGGGGGGAACAATCTGCTGAAGGACCCAGGATAGAATGGGATTATCAGTGCACATAAAGGGGTTTACCCTATCTATGAAGTGCCACCAGACAATGGTGAAAAAAGAGATGGTGACAGAACACAAGCGATGAAATGGGCTGGTGACGTTCTTCATTCTTGAAGAGACCAAAATGACATCACTACGTTAGAGGGTATCTGACTGTGGCTGGGCAGCCGAATGCTCAGTCACAGGTCAGACACAAATAGTTCATGTAAACTAACTCCATGCATTTTGTATTTCTTCCAAGCTAATCCAGTTTTCATAGAACACAGCCCCTTCTCTGATGAGGGCATGTCTATGCTGGCAGCCCTGTGCCAGTGTCTCCCAGGTAATAAAATTGATTCTAAAGAGATCAAGGATGTACTCATATCACTTTTTATGACCACCTTGTGAACACTTTCTGGCAAGCATACAATTTTCATTTGAACAATGTGTGCAGCCCGTCAGAGTTGTGCTCTCTGCAGATAGTCTGAATGTCTAGCAGTTTAGTCCGAGAAAGGACCTTCATGTCTGGTTTCTTATTCTGCCCAATGATCTTCAGAATCCTCCTCTGGACAAGTCAAATGAAAGCCATTCAGAATCCTCGCCTGGCACTGGTGGACTATCTAGGTTTCACAGGCACACAACAATGAGGTCAGCACAGAGCTGTTGTGCTTCAGTCAGTCTGATTCCTCTCTTTACCCACACTTTCCTTCAGAGCCTCCCAAACCCTAAGCTAGCTCTGGCAACGAGTGTGTCAACCTAATTATCAATGTGCCATCCCTGGAAAGTACACTGCCAAGGCAAGTGAACTTATGCTCAGCATTCAAAACTTCTCCATTTGCTGTAACCAATGGTTCCACAAATGCATGTTGTGGTACTGGCTGATGGAGCACCTGTTTTCTTGGTATTGAATGTCAGATCAAAATTAGTTCAAGCAGCAGAGAAGAGAAAAAAATTCCTATCTTGTTGCACCTCAGCTTTGGAGGCTGCGCGCACAATCATCTGCAAACAAAAAATCATGCACCTGCACTTCCTCCACTTTAGTTCTGGCTTGTAGCCTTTTCAAACTGAAGAACTTACTCTCAGTGTGGTGAGTGACTTTGCTAATATGTTTGTCCTCAGTGAAGGCATTTGACAAAATGGCTGAAAAATTCATGCTTTTAAAAAGCATGGAAGCAAACCCACAGCCTTGTTTCATACCACTGGGTACTGGGAAATCTCAAGAGCATTACCCATCATCCAGAACCAAGCATGCTGTCATGAAATGCACGAACAATACTGATGAACTTTTCTGGGCAACCAAATTTTGACAATGTCAAAAATATGTATATATATGACATAATCAGAATGAGTGACAATATCAAAGGCCTTGGTCAGATTTACAAATGTTGTATACAGGCCTCAGCTCTACTCTATCATTTCTTCCCGTAGGGCAGCAAACACCACAACAATGATTTTTTAGCCTCTTCTGAAGTCACATCTCAGATAGACAAGCTTTTTTCAGATATAGGATCCACTTATTAAGGACTCTAGCAACAATGACTAAGAGGGAGACCCCCTTCCCTGTGATTGTCACAGGACAATATATTCCTTTTGCCTTTGTAGAGATAGATCACTTCTTCAATTGAAACCTAGGGAGGGGTTTCACCTGATGTCAGCAATCAATGGCTTTGGCATTGATGGAAGATGGTCCATTAAGAATACTATGGAAATGCTCAGCCCAACACTTTAGGATAATATCCTTATTACAAATCAATATGGCTCCATCCACACTGAGTAGATAGGATGCACCAGAGGTCTTTGGCCCATAAATAGCCATCAGTGCATCATAAAAGCGTTTTGGGATGTCACTATCAACTTAAAATTTGACTGAGCCAAGAATCCTGCATCTTTCTAAGATTTGATCCCACTTTACTTTTAAAAGATTTGAATGCTACATTCTTAGAGATGGATAAGCAAACTATTCTTCTGGTACACCCTGTGGAGTTTTTTTCATTTAGCAGCTTTTTAATTTCCCCTTCATTTTCATCAGATCAGTCTGGATGTTTGTGAGTGTTCTGAACAAGATGAGCAAATTCAGTAATATACACCAAATCTTTGAAAGCTGCCTACTCTTTTTCTGTTCCATTGTAACCAACCTCGTGCTGATTCAATTTGCCCTCCAAGTTTGCAACAACCCTTTCCCTCTCAGAGAAATGCTTTAATCTATTCAGGTTAATTCCTTTGGTAGTCTTTTTGCCTTGGGGCAAAAAACTAATGTTGAATGTGAATATTCAGCTTGGAGAGGACAGGTCTACACCACACATTGCCTTAGAGACTCTCACATCCTATCTGTCTCTTCTCTTTACAATCACAGAGTCTATTAAAAGTCAATGTTTAGGTGCAGCTAGGTGGTGCAGTGGATAGAGCACCAGCCCTGAAGTCAGGAGGATGTGAATTCAAATCTGGTCTCAGACACTTAAAAAAAAAAGAAGTAGTAGTAAAGCAAGCACCTAATAATAATCACTAAAAAAAAAAAAAAAAAAAAAAAAAGGAACTGACTTTATCTTGACAGTAACTAACTAGTAAGTGATGTGGGAGTCTATTCTGAATCACTGTCTATAGACACTAGCTATAGACACTGTCACTAGCTGATCCTTGCCAAACGCTGCAGATTCTACCTCCACAACATTTGTCCATGTCCCTTTCTTTCTTCAGACATTGCCACCACCCTTGTATAGCCTGCACCACTGCTTGCTGTCCCAGTGCCCAGGCTTTGCCCTCACTAGTCCTTCCAGTTGCCTCCTCTCATGTCCCACATTACACATAAAATCCACTCAGACTTTTTAGAGCCCTTCACGACCTGGGTGCCTTCCTGCATTTGCAGCCCTCCACGTCCATGTGGGTCAGTGGCTCTCCCTCACACAAGCATCTGGCTCCCCGCTCTGAACAGGTGCACTGGCCATCGCCGCCCCAACCCCTTCTAGGCGTGCCATTCTCTCTCTCCATTTTCACCTGCCAGGCTCCTTGATGTCCAAGTTTCAAGTCAAGGCCTCCATTCTGTAAGAAGATCCTCCCAATCTTATTTATTGCCAGCGCTTTCTCTCTGTTGCCCACACCTCGTTTGCCTCCTGACCCATTAGACTGTGAGCTCCTTGAAAGCACACTCTGTCTTTTTGACCACAAATTTGACCACAAATCCAATGTAATTCTATCTGCCTCTTATGGTAAGAGCAAAATTATTTAGATGATATCTACAATTCCATATAGCTTGTCTTGCCGTTTTATGATCCTATTATTTCTGGACAGAATAAGCTAAAACTTTAAGAAACCTAGGGCCAAGTTCCAATGGTCTTGCAATAGAGAAAGCCATCTGCATCTGGAGAGAGAACTGTGGGGACTATGTTAGAACACAACTTAGTATTTTTACCTTTGTTGTTGTTTGCTTGCTTGTGTTTTTCTTTCTCACTTTTTCCCCTTTTGATCTGATTTTCCTTGTGCGGCATAATTGTGAAAAATGTATAGAAAATCTGCATATGTTTAACATAAATTGGATTACTTGTTGTCTAGGGGAGGGAGTAGGGAGAAGGGACAGAGAAAAAAAAATTGGAACACATGTTTTAAAAAAAAACTTTATTAAAAAAGGGGGAAAAAAAAGAAACCTAGGGGCACAAAATACTTCTTTTGCAAGAGATCTCCAGAAATGTGGGTCTCAATTATGAAATTTTTGCAAGTCAGATGTTACCTTTAAGTCATAAAAACTTTAGAATTACAACAAAATAATTTGTGTGGCATATGGTCTAATTTCTCTTTATCTGAGCTACCGTTCTCTAAAAATTGTCCACTTAACACAAGTAAAGGCACCATTCAGAAGAATCACTCTCATTAATGAAACTAAGACTGTTAGAAAAAACATTCATAATCAAATTATTTTTCTTCTGGAAGGGCTAAGTTATGATAGGAAACTTTTTAATTTAATAGAATCACTCAAGGCCTTAATAACAATGATGTTTAGATTTAATAGATATTAAGAAAAATTAGCATGAGAAATGAGAAGTTGCAGAGGAATGAGTAAAGATGTTAGGTTAAAATGTTATGCCATCTAATATTCTTGATCTCCATCAACTTTTGAGTACAAGAGTCGTCAATGACTCAAAATTTATGATTAGATGACATCCTCTGATTCCATTCAGTACAGGGGCAAAGACAGTTAAATGGTGTGACTCAGATAGTGGGAGGGAGGCTAGGCAATCATGTCTTACTGTTCAATTGCTTCCTTTACAATTACCTGAACTAACAAGTTAATTTGGTAATTCAACAAAGAAAAAGGTTAAAATGTCCCAAATCAATTATCAAATTATTTGTGTTGCTAAAAAATTCCTAAGTATTGTTGTTTTTTGCAAAACTAATGGGACCCAAATAAATAAATGAATGAATAAAATCACCATTAATATCAGCCTAATTAACAGACCAAAAAGGAGGTTGTTTTTTTTTTCCCCCTGTTCCCCTGGTTTGTTTTTTAATTACTTATTTTTTCAATAAGCAAAAATCCACTTCTTACTCCTATCTCTTCCTCATTAAAAAAAAAAAACCAAAATCCATTGTAATAAATATGTAATCAAGCACAATAAAATACCCACATTGACCACATCCCCAAAAATATATGATTCAATTTGAACTGTGTCTACTCTTAGACTCTTTAAAATGATATAAGGAAAACTGTTCTGTATGTGATTTTTTAAAAAATAACATCTCATGTGGGCATATTCTATTTTTTTTAGGATTAAAAAAATCTACTTCATAGTTCCAAAGTGCTTCACTAAACTACAGACTATGCAACTTAAGGAGTCAGTACAATCTTTTTCATTAGCTGTGATGCTATTTCTTTCTAAAAACAAAAAAATTAAATTATCTTTGTTCTTTCTACATATAAGCATAAATGTATGGGTTCAAAGACTGAAGTGAAATTTCTTCACAAAACTTCCAAACATATGCTGATTAAAGAATGGCTATATAGTAATTCATACCACAAATCATAAACTTACATTTCTTTCCTGAACTCCTCCATTTTTTGGTTCTCTACTGTCAGACGTTCCTTTGATTTGTTCAATTCTTCAACATTTTTTGAGTTGTTTTCTTTAAGTGCATCCAACTTCAAGAGAAAAAAAAATACAGTTGAAGTCAATCTGTGCTTAAGTGAAATGTTTAGAGTCCTAGAAATACTCATTCAAATGGATAGTGAGAGAGGATTATAAAGTTAGCTTTATGGGAATGGATTAAAAGGCAGCATGGCTATAATGTCAAGATCTCTGAGTTTGGAGTCATAGATGTGGGTCTCAAACTTTGCTCCAAACCTACTGGGAGACCATGAGACATGTCCTTCCCCTCTTTGGTTCTCACTTCCCACCACTATAAAATGAGAAGAATGAACCTGAAAACCATTAAAATTCCTTCCAAATAGAAATCTACAAAAAGCTACTGTAACAGAGAATGCAAATCCCTACATTAACATTAAATAACGTGTTAGACTGAACTCTTGAGCAGCAGAGCCAACAAAAGGTCAGGTAAAACATTTTTTTTTCAGCCTAAGAAAATGTAGGAGGTCAGAAGGAAAGTTCTGTGACAATGGAGTGGAGGGTGGCCAGAACACAATGGCAGCAAAGGTAGGTCTTATAGATCATGATGGTAGCAGCAACTTTCAGCCCAGAGATGGAAAAGGAATTGGACAAATGAGCAGAAGGAGATTTCAAGGAAACTTGGGCTGGTAATGGGCACAGCACCCTGACGCACTTCCCATATGAAGTCTGGGTTGTAGTTTTAGAGGAAGGAAGAAGGAGCTCTAACTAACAGCTGTAGGTGTAGGAGATCAGGGATACTTCACACATACTGACTACATAGCTTAGACCAACCAAGAGAACAGTGAATACATCTCTCCTCAAATCATACCAGTGAAAACACTGAAAACTTACAGATCCCCCCCAGAATAAGCCCTGAAAACAACAGAATGAAAAAGCCTGATGCTTGAGATAGCCTCCCCCAAACCGCAGGAACAAAGCCCAACAAAATTTAAAGTCAAGAAATGGCCTAGGA
This sequence comes from Myrmecobius fasciatus, assembly GCA_023553655.1. Taxonomy (NCBI): domain Eukaryota; kingdom Metazoa; phylum Chordata; class Mammalia; order Dasyuromorphia; family Myrmecobiidae; genus Myrmecobius; species Myrmecobius fasciatus. The sequence goes on along the minus strand of JAJPUD010004137.1, from coordinate 164,908 downwards.
AAATGAACAAACCAAACACACACACCACAAATCATAACCTAGCCAAAAATACTAGATCAAGAAGCAAACTTAGAAGAAGATAACAATGTGCACACAGCCACAGGGGGAAAAAAAAAAGAAAGAAAACAATACATCAAAAAACAGAATTGGAGGGGGGCAGCTAGGTGGCACAGTGGAGAGAATGCCAACCCTGAAGTCAGGAGAGAGTAAGTTTAAATCTGATCTCAGACACTTCCTAGTTGTGAGACCCTGGACAAGTCACCCAATTCCAACTGCCTCAGCAAAAATAAAAATAAAAATAAAAATAAAAAATGCAGAATTGGAAAGATGGTAAGAAGTAGAAAAAATTCACTGAAGAAAGTAATTCCTTAAAAAGTCTACTTGGACAAGTACAAGCTAATTATTTCATGAAATATCAAGAAACAATAAAACAAAATCAAAAGGATGAAATAAATAGAAAAAAGTGAAATATCTCATTGGAAAAAAACTAAAAGAGAAAAATACATCAAGAAGAGATAATTTAAGCATTATCAACTAAGATTTAAAAAAAAAAAAAAAAAAGGCCCAGACATTCCACTTAAAAGAGCTCCCACATTAAAAGAGCAGAGGACCTGGAAAATGATATTCCAGAAGGCAAAGGAGCTAAGATTACAAGGAAATCTATCTAGTAAAAATAACTATAATCCTTTGGGGGTAAAGGGGAAAAAAAGAAGGAGAAATGAACATTCAATGAAAGAAATACTTTCAAGCATTTCTAGTGAAAAGAGCTCAATAAAAAATCAGACATTCAAACACAAGAATCAAGAGAAGCATAAAAAGAAACACATCAAAGAGAAATAAGGAACTCAATAAGGCTAAAATATTTACATTCTTATATAGGAAGATAATACATATAATTCCTAAGAACTTTATTATCATTAGGGCAGCTAGAAGTTAACATAAGACAGGAGTCACTGGTATGAAGGCTGAGAAAGAGGGATGCCACTGGGAGAAAGGGAAATGGAAAAAAACAGAAATTTATCTTTATCTTACATAAAAAAGATGCACAAGGAAGATGTGGCTCCATGATATTCAATTCCCCCCCCCCCAGTTGCTTGACCTGGAACTTCTGGAATTTGGCTATAATATTCTTGGGACTTTTCATTTTGTGATCTCTTTTAGAAGAGTGATTAGTATTTTGTTTTGTTTTATTTTCCCCCAATTTGTATTTTGCTCTATGGCTTTAAGATATCAGGGAAACTATGTTAAAAAAAAAAAGGGTAGCAATCATGAATTTAAAAGGGATTATCTTGAAGTAATATCATTATTAAACATACGTTCACCAAATGGCAGACCATTCAAATGTTTAAAGAAAAAGTTAAATGAGTTACAGGAAAAAAAAACAATAAAACTGTATTAGTGGAGGACAGAACTAGATAAATCTAACCTTAAAATAAATAAGTTAAGGGAATAAAATAGAATTTTAGAAAAGTTAACTATGTTAGACCTGTAGGGAAAAAAATGAATGGAAATTTAAGAGTATATTTAACCATATCAATCAAAACTATATCAACAACAAAAACAATAAAAGTGATTATCAACAGAGAAAGAGAAAAGTTTTGACAAAAAAAACCCCAGTGTTCATTACTACTGAAAGTACTAAAACGCATAAGAATCAAAAGAGTTATCTTAAAATAAGTAGGATTTAAAACCAAGAGTAACCATTATCTGTAATGGAGATAAACTAGACTCTTCCCCCATGAGATCAGGGATGAAGCAAGGATGTTCATTATTACCACTATTATGCAACATATGGAAATAAGCTATGGCAATAAGACAAGAAAAAGAAATGGAAGGAAATGGACAAAACTATTATTCTTTTTAGATGACATGATGGTATAGTTAGAGAATCCTAGAGAATCAGTTTAAAAAAAACTATAGTTTATTTATATTCCTCCAACAACTAAAGTTTATATTCTAAATAAAATAGTTGAAGAATATAAAATAAACTCACATAAATTATAACCATTTCTACCTATTCCCCACAAAATCCAGCAGAAAGAGATCAAAAGAAGAATTCCATTTAAAATAATTGCAGATAATATAAAATACTTGGAAGTCTACCTGCTAAGCAAATATAGGAACTATATATATACAATGACAAAAATATTTTTCACAGAAATAAAAGACAATCTAAACAACTGGACAAATATGAATTTCTCACAGGTATGCTGAGCCAATACAAAGACAATTCCACCTAATTTGACTCAATTCCATACTAATCAAACTACCAAAAATTATCAAGACTATCAAGGAAATCAATGAGGAAAAAAATGAAGGAAGGCAGTCTAGCAGTACAAGATTTCAAACTATTTTAAAAGGGGAAATCCTCAAAATAATCTGGTAATGAATTAAAAAAAGATACACATTTAAAAAAAGGTAAATACTATAGTTCTGGAGTAAAAACATATTTGAAAAAAATTTCTAGGAAAATTGGAAAGCAGTTTTGTAGAAATTAGAAATAGCTCAACATTTCACATCATACATCAAATTAGGGGGAGCATAGAAAAAAAATTACTTTTCAGATCTATTATTAAGGGAAGAATTTATCACTAAACAAGAGATAGAGAAGCTAATGGGAAGTAAAATGGATAACTGTGATTACATTAAAAAGTTTCCACACAGATTGGCTAAGATGACAGGAAAAGAAAATGACAAATGTTGGAGGGGATGTGGGAAAACTGGGACACTGATACATTGTTGGTGGAACTGTGAATGGATCCAACCATTCTGAAGAGCAATTTGCAACTATGCTCAAAAAGTTACCAAAATGCAAATACCCTTTGACCCAGCAGTACTACTACTGGGCTTATATCCCAAAGAGATCTTAAAGGAGGGAAAGGGACCATGTTTAAAAATGTTTGCGGCAGCCCTTTTTGTAGTGGCTAGAAACTGGAAACTGAATGGATGCCCATCAATTGGAGAGTGGCTGAATAAATTATGGTATATGAATCTTATGGAATATTATTGTTCTATAAGAAACGACCAGCAGGATGATTTCAGAGAGGCCTGGAGAGACTTGCATGAACTGATGCTGAGTGAAATGAGCAGAAACAGGAGATCATTATGCCTGGCAACAAGACTATATGATGATCAATTCTGACAGACATGGCTCTCTTCAACAATGAAATATTTCAAACCAGTTCCAGTTGTTCAGTGAAAGCCATCTACATCCAGAGAAAGGGCTGTGGGATCTGAGTGTGGACCATAACATAACATTTTCACTCTTCCTGCTGTTTGTCTGCATTTTGTTTTCTTTCTCAGGTGTTTTTTGTTTTTTTTTTTTTTCCTTCTTCCTTCTTGATTTTTCTTGTGCAGCAAGATAACTATATAAATATGTATACATATATTGGATGTCATATATTTTAACATAGTTAACATGTATTGGACTGCCTGCCATCTAGGGGATGGTTGGGGGGAAGGAGGGAAAAATTTGGAAAAGAAAGTTTTACAAGGGTCAGTGTTGAAAAATTACCTATGTATATGTTTTGCAAATAAAAAGTTTTAATTAAAAAAAAAAGAAAAGGAAAAAAAAAAGTTTTTACACCAAAAAAACCCCAAGGCAGTCAAGATTAGAAGTAAAGTAGGAACCTGGAGGGTGAGGGAAGGGAGGTAAATTGCAAGTTTCTCTGATAAATGATTCAATTTTCAAATATATAGGGAACTAAGTCAAATTTATAAAAGGGCCATTCCTCAATTGATAAATGGTCCAAAGAAATAATAGACAGTTTTTAGAAAAAGAAATCAAAGGTATATAATCATACAGTTATATGAAAAAATGTTCTAAATCATTATTGATTAGAGAAATGCAAATCAAAATTCTGAGGCATCACCTCACTCCTACTATATTGGCTAACAAAAGAGAAAAGGGCAATGGCAAATGTCAGATGGCATATGAAAAAATCGGGACATTAATATATATTGTTGCCCAAGTTGTAAACTGATCCAACCATTCTGAAAAGTAATTCAGAAAAATATCAAGGGCTATAAAACTGCACATACCCTTTTACTCAGTAATACTTCTCCTACCAAGTCTTTATTCTAAATCAATTAAAAAAAAAAAAGATCTACATCTACAAAAATATTTATAGGAACTTTATTTTGGGATAAGGTAAAAATCTGGAAATTGACAGGATGGTCACCAATCAGGTAATAGTTGAATAAGTTATGGTCCATGATTGTGATGGAATATGATGTGCTATAAGAAATGATAATCAGGACGGTTTCATAAAAAAAAAAGATAAGACTTGTATCAATTGATTCAAAGTAAAGTGAGAAGCAATGGATCATTGTGTATAGTAACAGTAATATTGTAACAATGATGTTAAATGAAAAACTTATCTATTCTGATCACTATAATGATCGAAGACAATTCTGAAGAACTCATGATGAAAAATGATATCCACCCCTTCAAAAGAAGTGAGGTCTTGCAGTCAGTGCAAAGTGAAGTATAATTTTTCACTTTATCTTGTTTTTTGCAATATGGCTAATACGGAAATAGGTTTTGCATGATTTCATATGTATAATTAATATACTATTTGCCTTCTCAATGAATGGGGGAGGGATAAAGAAGAGAATTCAGACCTCAAAATTTAAAACAAAAGCATGATAAAAATAACGAATATGAGAAAAGAAGAAAAATATCAAGGAAATATTTTTAAAATATACAGAAGAGAGCAGAAGGAAGTTCAAAATTGGACATGGACAAGTAGAATACAGTTGATATTATCATGTTTAACTTAATATGTACTTTAGTAAAGATTGAGGGTATCATATATAATCCTCTTTTCCTGTTCTCTGTTTATAGAAATGTTCATAGTTGTTATTGTTTGTGACATTCATGATAATAACAAAGAAAACTTAAAAAATAAGATATACTTCTGGTACTCATGGATCTAATGGTTCTCTAAGATATACGTAAAGATAAGTAAAATAGAAAATACAATGTGAAAGTATAATGAGAGAGCCACGAAATGGTAACAAAGTTCAAAAGAAAGATGATTAATTATAGGAGAGGGAGAAAAATGAGGAAACTGGGAAAAGGTATGTTGAAAATTTAAACCTAGTCTAGAAACCAGCAAGTCAATAAGCCTTTATTAAAAGCTTACTATGTTCCAACATATCATGCTAAGTTCTGAGGATACAAAGAAAAGCAAAAACAGTCTCTTCCCTGAAAGAGCCTAATGGGGGAGACAATTTCCAAATAACTATGTACAAATAAGATAAATACAGGATAAATTGGAAATAATTTCAAAGGAGAGGAACTATTCATTTCTAAAATATATAGAGAATTGACTCAAATTTATAAGAATACAAGCCATCCTCCAACTGAGAAATGGTCAAAGGATATGAACAATTTTCAGAAGAAATTAAAGCCATTTCTAGTCAGATGAAAAAATGCTCTAAATCACTATTTATCAGAGAAATGCAAATTAAGACAACTCTGAAGTACTACTCCATATCTCTCAGATTAGCTAAGACAATAGGAAAGATAATGATAAATGTTGAAGGGAGTGTAGGAATACTGGGGCATTAATACAATGCTGGTGGAGTTTTGAAATGATCCAACCATTCTGGAAAGCAATTTTAAATTATGCCCACGTAGTACTGGGTCTGTATCCCAAAGAGATCATAAAAGAGAAGAAAGGACCCACATGTGCAAAAATGTTTATGGCAGCCCTTTTTGTAGTGGATAGAAACTGGAAACTGAATTGATACCCATCAATTGGAGAACACCTGAATAAGTTATGGCATATGAATGTTATAGATTATTATTGTTCTATAAAAAAGAATCAGCAGGATGATTTCAGAAAAGCATGGAGAGATTTATGTGAATTGATGATATGTGGAGTAGAACCAAGAGAACATGGTACACAGCAACAACAAAATCATGTGATAGTTATGGCTCTTTTTAATAATGAGGTAATTCAGCCCAGTTTCATTGATCTTGTGATGAAGAGAGCCATTTGCACCCAGAGATAGGACTGTAGAAACTGAGTGTGGATCACAACATGGTATTTTCACCTTTTTTTGTTGCTGTTTGTTTACTTGTTTTTTCCTTTTTTTCTTTTTGATCTGATTTTTCTTGTGTAGTATGATAATTGTGGAAATATGTTTAGAAGAATTGCACATGCTTAACATATATTGAATTACTTGCTGTACAGGGGAGGGAGAAAGTAAAAAAGGAAGAAGAAAAATTTGGAACACAAGGGTACCCATTGCATATGTTTTGAAAAATAAAAAAGCTATTATCAAAAGGGGAGGCACCAACAGCAAAGAAAATAAAAGGTTAATAAAAGGTGGAACTCTAGCTGAGACTTGGAAAAACCTGGAATTAAGAGATGAGGAGGGAGAACATTTCAGGCCCAGAGGCAGTAAAAATGAATTTAGTTAGAAGTATTCAATAAGCTACCAAAAATGACTGGTTCTCTCTCTCCACAACATAGCTCATTTATCTCCTCTCCAACCACATAGTTACTACTCCTGATCAGTATCTCAGCACCTCTTATTTCTAACTCCACTCCTGGGTTCCAATCTTCTTCCTCTCCATTTTATCACCCATTCTGTTGGCAAATTAAAAGCATAAGCTAGACATGACCCGCTCATGCTCAAGAACTATGATGGTCCATATTGTCTTCAGAATAAATTTCAAATTTCTTAGTGCAGCAAATTTAGAACCCTTGACAATCTGGCTCCATCTTCTCTTTTCCTTCTCAGTGCACTTTACAATATAGGCAAACGGGCCCATCTGCTATTTCCTTCCTATATACATTTGTACCAGCTTTTCTCCCTTCTTAGAATCCATTTCCCCCTTACCTTTGTCTCTCAGAATTCCTCTTACGCCACTTTCCCTTTAAATCTTTGCTGAATGGCCCTTGTTTGTCCTCATATTATGATGTATACAAACCTCTGTCTACGTGTTCTCCTTCAGAGGAGGGAGTATTTATCTGTGTGGCTAGGGTGCCTAAATGGCAGTACAATGGCAATGACAAACGACAAGCTGGGCTGTTTGGAGAGCCCTAGGACAGGGGCCTGTGAGACTGCCACTGTCTTGTCACTGGAGCTCGATGACTCTCGAAGAGAGAGTGCCTCACTTAAATCCAATTCATGTGCAAGTCACAGCATCAGCCCTGTAATGTCATTGCCCTGTAATGTCATTGCTCCAGACTGAAAACTGAGGATCAACAATGGTTAGACAGAGAAGGGTATTTCAGGAAGAGACAAAGGCACAGAAGCTGGACTGCACAGGGCATATTAAGGAAGTACAAGAAGCCCAGGACACCTGAAAACACAAGAGTGAGAAAGAAGGCTGAAAAGGAAGGTCAGAGCCATATCGAAGGGATCGGGGACGTCAAGTCAAGGCAGTAAAATTATAATCGAAGCTTTAGAAATAGAAGAGTGGCATGATTGGAATTGGGCTGGAGGAAGATACAAGGTATAGAATGTACTAGATACAAAAGACCAGGAAATGAGTTAGGAGATACTACAATGGATAAGCTGAAATGACTGCCATGGCAATGGAATGAAAGGTAAGGATCTTGGAAAAATTGAGGAGGCAGAAGGAAAAGGCCTTAGGAGTAGAACCTGAGGGAAAGGGAAAAATCAGAAATAATTAGGAAGAATGGGAAGGTAATGAAATGATATTTTTAGTAAATCCAGGTTAAGGCTAGAGAAGAAATAAGTAATATCATGCTCACTTTAACATTCAAGATTTCTAACTCTTTCTAGATTTTCCAGAAAGGTGGGGATTTTTCCTTCTAGTTTTTCTCTAGATCACATCTCTTTTTTCCCCAACAAGTCTTTTTAGCTCAAAACACTATCATACCTTTTTCTTAGTGATTCTTTGTAATTTCTTTAGTTCTAATATCTAAAAACTAATGTTGGCTTATATTTATATTAAAATCTGTATTTTTTTTTTAAAAAAAGCTTATTTAATTTGTCTACCAAGTCTCCTCTTGCTTACATTATTTTACAAAGCTCTTCTCTCCACTTCTAGTCTCTCAGCTCTTTAATCTCTGTGTTTTAACAAAAGTTATTCCACAAACTCAAAAATCTTAAATGGTTCCTTTTACCATAAAAGATAGGCCCTTTGCCTAGTTTGGGGGATCTTAATTTATTTGCAAACCAGATTTTCCAGCCTTATTTCACATTATCACCACTCCCTTCCTACATGGGGACCATGTTCCAAACAAATTCAACCATCTCAACATTTTAGTACCCACTTTTTTTCACTCAAATGCTTCCTCATGTTTGAATGGATTCTCCATATTTCAGAATGAAATAGTCAGGGGTATGCTAGAGAACAAGAAAGAAGAACCACCCAGTGGATGCATAGTATGTTTAAACTGAACCTGCACTGTTGATATTTTCTCCATCACTCTTGAAAGTCTAGCCAATCAACAATACCATAAAGTAAGCCTGGATTTAGAGCATTTGCGTCCTTTCAACACTGAAAACTTAACAACCAGCTGAGAGCCTCTCTCCAATAATCCTTATACCAAGGTTCATCTCAAGGACTACTACTCTTAGAAGAGTTTCCTGGACACATCTAGAGAAGAGTTCCCTTTTCTTCCTCCAGCTTTCCTAGACTTCATTGAGATCTCTTCTTTACCCTAATCACATTCTCATATATGTATTTATTGTAGTCCCTCTAGAAAACTTCTTAAAAGGCAGGACCTATGTTCTTTTTAGATCTCTGTATGCCTAGCACTAGGCAAAGTAGCTCCATGTAGTACCTTAATAAATGTTTAATGAGGAAATCACACAGGAAGTTCCAAGGTCTATAGCTCCTTTCGCATATAACCTTTTTACATACTAATAGTGAAAAAATTCTCTATGCTAGGAAAAAATTCACTAATGCCCTAAGATAATTGCTATGTGTTTTTAGCAGAGGAGAAATAGGGAACAATATTGTTTTGAAGGAATTTTTTAAAACTTGCTACACAAAAAAGGAGGACTTGGCAAAATAACATGGAAGATCTATAATTACAATACTAAACTAACAAAAGAATTGATATCAAACCCAGAGCTAAAAAATGAATTAACAGCAAAAAGAGTAATGAAGGGAAAAGAAAAAGGAATTTGTGCAATATAACTCCTACTCCACTATCCAAATCAATGGCTCTCTTCCCACCAATTTAAAAATTATTCTCTCTTTAAAATGTTAGGCTTTTAGGTTTTTTCTAAACTTTTACTACAAAGTGGTATGAGTATGTATTTTTCCAGCATTTCCATGTTACCAAGAGATGAAGTTGTGCGCATGAATATGGAGCCCATTTGAAAGTACAATATTACATTACAATCAAATGCAATTCATATGAGTGACCAAATATCCAATGAAGTCAGTAGCAATGTTTTTCAAATAAAAAATAATTTAAAATTACTTCATTTTTGAGTTTTTCATTTGTTTGCCTGGTATCCTCCAAGGAAGCAAGAGTTTCTGTCTTCTCTTTGGTCATCTGTTCCATTAGCTGCATGGCATCTTCTGCTGTTTGAGCAACCTAAACATAAGAAAGCATGATAAGCTTTAAGACAGCCTGATAGCTAATGTTTTTAATTAAAGCTCTCTAAAAACACTTTTTGCAATTCTAATAGTGGACATGAATAGTCTGATTTAGTCCAGAAAAATGTGTTGCAGTGAAAAAGTGAAGAACTGTTCAAATAAGTAATTTGTATGTAGCTGAATTTTCTCAAAGTAATCAGGTATGACATCTGATTCAAATGGTGATATATTTGTTATTATCAAGTCAAGGTCTTTGGGGATCAAGGAGGGCTTGGAGAAAAACCTTTAGAAAACATTTTCTCTTTAAAAAGAAATATCAATCAAGTCTGAAGAATTTAAATGTAAATCAACCATGTTCTATCATGTAGAATACAAGTATAAATGTTTTAGGCAAGCTAATAGTAGTGGTTAGAGGTATGGCTATGAGCAGAAGAAAATGTGAAGGTCAATAGGTTGTTGCAAGACCAACAATAAGTAATATGGGAAAATGGAACTTTAGTTAAAGGTTAGTTTTACTGTTTCATTTGATCCAATAACATTTAAATGAATGATAACAGTATCACAATTTGCCCATTACAGTCTGGGAAACCTTTGGTGAAATTTTCAGACTCTAAATGCATAAATAACAAATGAAATTGAAATTGAAAGTCAAGTAAAAGATGCTATCAGTTCATACCCATCTAACTGTTGGAATAAACTAATAAAGATAAAGTATAGCAATACTTCTTCAATGTAAAAATTCATGCTTTTCATTCAATTTTGCAACAGCTTTTTGTGACACTCAATCAGGTACTTGCTATTGAGATTAAATATCCAGTAAAGAAACATCTTTAAAATGCTCCTAAAGGTTTTACATATTACTCAAAAGCTGGTTATAGATATTCAAAGACAACTAAGGAATAGTCTTGATGGGGGATAGAATTTCTGTTTTAGGTCAAATGAGCTTAAGAATGCCTTAATAATTTCATACTTCAGTGAAGAAAGCAACAAGGAGTCATTTTGTTCCAAAGCTATTCTTACTAACAGGGCAGAATTGGTTGCTGAAGTAGACATGAGAATTTTTATAAGAAATTTTTAGATGAATTATACCTTCCATATTGCCAGGGTTAGAGGAATAGTGCATCAATAATATGAAAAATAGCCCTCTCTTTATACCAGAGAAGTCTGAATTTTTTTCTTTTTCTTTTATGGGGTGTTTATAGTACTTTATTGTAAAATTTGACTTAAGCATTTGATCACAGGCTTGTGTCTGTGGGCCTATTGTCTATGGCTTCTGTAAAACTCCCCCAAAATCCCCATTTAATTTCTTATGTTGATGCATGATAAATCAGAACCACAATGGAGAAAGTCATGATGTGGAAAGAATAACTATATTTCAAAAGGCTCAAAACAACAGCAGGTAGAAGCCATAGTACTAAAAATCCACAAGGGAAAGTAGTGCAGAAGAGAAATGATGCTATTAAAGAAAAGAAATTCTGAAGGCAGAAAGAAAAGTAATTCCAGTGAGGAAGAAAAAAGAAAGCTATAAAGAGACCCTTGTGGCAACACAAGGAAATTTGCTAATCAATTTAAAATAAGAGGCACCATGATAGAGTGAAAAGAACATTGGCTCTGGAGTCAGTCTGAAATCCTGCCTCTAATACTGAACTCTGTGTGTGACTTTGATTAAGTTATTCTGTCTCTAAACTCCAGGGAAAGAAGATTGGTAAAGATGGCCTCTGAAGTCCTCTTCAGCAGATCTAAGATCATATGATAGGATGTTAAAAATACACACACACACACACACACACACACACACACACACACACAAAAGAAAGAGGCAGAGGATGAATATACCTAGTATAGTGCTGAGTCAAAATCCAGGATGAGATGAGTTTGGAAAGAAAAATACAACAAGAAAGATATTTTTTTTTTAAAACTGTAGTGGGGAAAAAGGAATATCTTTAAAAAAATAAATAAATTAAGCATGATACTCTCTTCTCATTTTGCTTTTGTTTTCTATGCCGAGAAAAATTACCTTTGGACTAGAAAAGATAGCACAAAAAATGATTAGTAGGGAGGAGATACTCAAGAAAAGTAAGGCAATTGTAAGAAAGCTCTAGCTGCCCAAATAAACTATATTCTTAGGTACTCAAAGAAATTGTAGCTATGATTACTTATGACAAAGAATATTGTCAGTGACCTTTGAGAGAATATTGAGAATAAGAAATGAGTAAATGCCCCAGTTTTGAAGAAAGAGAAGATAAAAGAGGCTACAAACTATTAACCAGTGAGCTTGACTTTAATTCCTGGCAAAATTGTTGAACATGTGAAAGATAAAACTGGTGACCTTTGAAATCAAGGGGGAAAGCTGTAGAAAATATTTTCACAGTTTACCTAGATTTTAAGAAAGTATTTGATAAAGTTTTTCAGGATATTCTTGTAGAAAAGACAGATTTCAAATTCATTGGATGATCAAATCCCCTAATGTAGTCATTAATAATTCTTTGACAGATCTCCAGTGAAGTGCTCCAGTTTTTTTTTTTTTTTTTTTTTTTTATTCCTGGCTTGAATCAAGGCATAGATAGCACCCTTATCAAATGTGTAAATGATACAAAGCTGAGGAGAGCAAATACACTGGATAATCAAATCAGTTATCAAAAAAGATCTTGACAAGAGGATAGCACTGAGCTGAATTTAATTAAATGAAACCCAGTACATTTGTGTTCAAAAATTGACAAGACAACTGGTGTTTTTTTGTTTTCAAAGTCTGGGCATTTTGATGGACTATGGTCCCAAAGTTACTCAAAAGATTTGAGATTACTCAAAAGGACAGCCAAAAAAATTCTTAGGCTGAAGGAAGAAGACATACTTTTCGTGAATAAGGAGATGAAGAATGCTGCTGTACTCTTCACCCTGATCAGACCACATCTGGGCTATTAAGATCAGTTCTGGCTGTACCATTTTAGGAGGGACATTGATAAGACAGAGATCAAAGAAGGGCAACCGGGACTGTGAAGGGCCCTGTAAGAACCAATTGAAAAATAAGTGATGTTTGGCCTATGGAAGATAACTGAAAGACTTCACATGAAGGAGAAATTAGACTTGTTCTGCTGACCCCAAAGGATAGAACTAGAAGTAGAGCATGAAGTGTCAAAAGACAGAAAGGGTTCACGTAAGGAAAAACTTTCTAGCCTCGAGAGCTGGAAGAAGGTCTCCAAGTGCAAGTTGAATGACCACTTGTCAGCTATACTGCAGAGGGGATTATTTCTAGATACAGGCTAGATGCCTCTATAAGCCTCTTTCAACTTAAATGCAATGATTTTGTGAAGTGCTCAATGTGGAAATAAAATATATCCTTAAACCACTGAAATTAGTATTTGGTATTAGTAATTATATAGATGGTCAATACCTCAATCTTTGGAATTACCGTGTATGACTGAAGGGTCTCTAGCTCTCTAATTCTCAGAGTAAGCTTGCTCTTGTCTTTCCGTAAGATCCGATTCTCACTCTGTGATTCTAGGAGGTTTGCTGAAATATTACTGTTGGTTTTGGCTAACTGACTAATCTCCTTCTGGAGAGTAAAGTAGTTCTCTGCCATCTTCTCCTTCTCCTTCAACTCCTTCAGGAGCTCTTCCTTCTTCAGCACAACTTCTCTGTGGTCAGCAAGGAGGCTGTTATTCTCTTGTATTAATTTAGCTTTCTCGGCAGTGGTCACCTCATGACTTAGCCGGAGATCTTCCAATATCTTGGTGAGGCAGCTATGCAAATCTTCCAACTCTAACTTGGATTTGGTCAAGGAAGCAAAGTCATTTTTCAGACTGTCTATTTTGGCAGCAAGCTGAGCAGTCTCTGCACTCAAAACTTCCTTTTCCTTAACAATTTTCACAACTTGTTGCTCTGATTTTCCTTTCTCCTGGGCCAGGATTAGGTTCTCAGACTGAAGTTCTTTATTGCAAAGTGTTGATTTTTCTAATTCCTGTTGCAGGAATACAATTTGACTTTGTAGTTTATTATTTTCTGACAAAGAACTTTCCTTGTCCTGATCTCTAGCTTCTTTTTCAAGGATTAGGGCGTGTTGCACTTCATTGACCTCTTCATTTAATTTCTGACATTCTTCTTGCAAGCTATACCCATCCTTAAGCAAAATATCCTTTTCAGAATGGCAAGTTTTAAGTTCAAAATCCAAATTTTCTTTGACTTCCAATAGATCAGCGTATTCCTTTTCTAAATTCTTTTTGGCTCCCTCAACTTCTTCTAGCATCAAAGAAAAATCATGTTTGTTGGTCATTAATTCCTGGCTTTCTTTTTCTTTCTCCTGAATCTCCTTCTTCAGAGTCTCAATAGTACTAAGAAGTTTCATTTTCTCTTGAACAACAATTCTTCTGTTGGCAGTTTCTTGATCATATTTCCTTTTAAGATCACCCATGGCTTTGAGTGAATTCTCTCTTTCTTGAAGCAAGCTTGTTTTTTGTGTTTCTAACAGAGATGTTTCTTTTAGGAGACCATCCAGCTGCTTTTTATACTTTAAGGACTTCTGACAAGCCACTTCCTTCTCTGCAGCCAAGTAACCAATTTTCTCATTCAAAGCTATCTCTTTGTGAGCAGCATCTTCTGAGCATTTGACAAGTTTTTCAGAGAGCAATTTATTTTCATTTATGAGTTCTTCATTTTCAAGCAAAAGCCTACTCTGAGATGAAGTCAAGGTTTCTTTTTCTTGTAGAAGCTGGATACATTCAGAATCTGTAATCTCCCTACTAGTTTTAATTTCTTCAAGAAATTTCATTAGGCTTGCTTTTGAAGCCTGAAGCTCCACAGCCACCTTCTCTGCATCTTTAAGCAACTTATTTGAGTCATCCAGCTGAGTCTGCAGCCTGTTAATTTCCATGCTAAGCACCTGTTTGTCATGCAGAAGGGCTTCCAAGCCAACATTCAGCTTTTCTTGTTTCCTGAGTAGTTCATCTTTTTCACTCTGTAGATCCTTGTTACTTTGAAGAAGATCATCCTTCTCTTTCTTTAAGGCTGCACATAGAGTGTTATGGCCTGACTGCTTTTCCAAGTATGACTTCTTCTCATTTGTGAGCTCTTCAACTTCTTGTACCAAGTTTTTCTGATCTCTTGCCAGTTCTTCAAAGGAGTTCTGAAGCTTCAGGACAATGTCATCCTTATTTTTAGCCAAGGTAATATTTTCAATAGTAAGTTTCTTCAGCTGATTCTCTAATTCAACCTTTTCCTTATGATTCTTCTTGGATTCAGTAATTAAGGAATCATTATGTCTCTGAAGGTCTTCTACAAGGATCTGCATGCTTTTTTTGGAAGCTTGCAAGTTATCATTTTCTACATTTATCTTCAAGAATTCTTCCTTAGCAGTATTAATTTCTTCCAGTAATTTTTCTCTCTCAATATCTAAAGCTTCTTTGTTGAGGTGCTCTTCCTGATACAACTTTTCTACATCGTGCTTTTCTTCTAGGATTTTTTCCTTCTCCAAATTAAGAGCTTCATTTATTAACCACAGCTTCTGCTGGTCTTCCTGCAGTAAAGAGATCTTGGCCTCCACCTCAACAAGCTTTGATAAAAGTGAACCTTTGTCTAACTTTAAAGCATTCCCCTCCTCTGCAAGAAGCTGCTTCTCTGATTTCAGACCCCTCAGCTCTTCTGACATTAGTTCAATCTCTTTTTTGGTTGATGCTAACAAATAAGTTAGAGACTAAAGAAACAAAAAGGTAGGGAAAAGGGGGAAAAAATCAAGTCAAGCAGACAAATGCAAGCGAATTAAGGCTGAACAAAAGTTACTGTAATTCAAATTTAGTTGAACAATATCTATTTACATTTGTTTAAGACTTATAACTTTTCAAAGTGCTTTCATAGTTATCTCACTTTATGTTGTCTTACCATTTCATTTTATCTTCCTTCCACAAAATCTAAATCCAATGCCTCTTCCTGGCATGGAAGTGACACGGGATTCTCAAGGACTAATGTCAGCATTGTGCAAGTTCTGGCAACCAAGCCATACTAAATTCAATTAAAGTCCCAGCAATAGAGTATATCTACTGCCCAAGGACCAGCCTAAGTACAGAGAGGCTTATCACTGGTAGGTTGGTCATGACAATCTACGAAATATATACAAATATAAAATAGTCCTGAGTTCCAAGCAGTCCCTTTCTAATTCAATGCTGATGTGCCAGAATAGTGGAAAAAAAGAGCTGAGAATTATTATAATAGCTAAAATGTTAAAATTTGCAAGAAAGGAGAAATGGAATAGGGGAGGGCCATTTAGGCAGCAACTCCCTTAGGAACAATAGCAAATGTTTTTTTTTTCTTCTCCCTCCTTCCCACCCTATCCCACCAACAACATTTTGAAATGACCTTAGAATTTCATTTTAGAAACATAAAGCCTCACTATTTTTACAAGCATCTTCTTTGAAGAAATTCCAATACAGACAAGTTTTTGTTTGTTTGTTTTTTTGTTTTTTGCTTTTTGCTGAGGCAATTGAGGTTAAGTGACTTGCCCAGGGTCATACAGTACAGACAAATTTTTGAAGGTGAGATTCAACCAAAATAACTGAACATCAACATAACAGCCATTTTGTCAAAAGCTACAGAAATATCAAACAGAAAGCAACAGGAAACGGGAAATAAGAGGTTAGCTAAGGTCCCAATATACAAGTAAAGTATAATCATTAGTGGAATAACCCAGGGTTTTAAATCTAAAGATATGCTATTTGTTACTAATAGAGGAAATCACATCAACCATCCCAACTGAGCTCACTGTGAATTTGTTATATAATATCAAATAGGTGTTTATATTTTCCCTGACTCTCTAGCCCATTCCACACAAGATCTGTTCAAATCTCTTCTTGATCCTCCAATACCATCCCCTCCTAAGTGGAGAACTTTGCCTCCTACTTTATTGAGAAAAGAGTCCATTTGTTATGAGTTTCCATCTTTGCCCATCCCATAGCTCAATGTTTGTCAACATCATTCTCCATTTTCCCCTAATTTGCTTTAATCTTTGACAATGAGGTGGTGCTTTAGGCCAGCCAATGCACTTGTGCCCTTATTCTAACTTACCTCTTTGATAATTGACTCTCACTATCTACTTGTACCTTGATACTTACAAACATGACCAGGATCTCCTACCCTTCAATTAAAAAAAAAAATCCTTCAATTGATCCTATCATTCCTTCAAGCAAATTCCTCAAAAAAAAATTCAAGTACATTCACTAGTTTCACCTCCTTTTCCATTCACACTTGAACTCCTTGCAATCTAGCTTCTGAGCTTACCACCCCACTGAAACTGCTCTCTCCGACTTGCATGAACTGATGCTGAGTGAAATCAGCAGAACCAGGAGAACATTATACACAGCAACAAGACTATACGATGATCAATTTTGATGGACATGGTTCTCTTCAACAATGTGATTCAAACCAGTTGTGCTGCGATGAAGATAGTCATATACATTCAGAGAGAGGCCTGTGGGAACTGAGAGTGAACCACAACACAGCATTTTAACGCTTTCTGTGAATATTTCCATGCATTCTGTTTTCCTTCTTAGGTTGTTTTTTTTTCTTCTCTTTCTAGATCTGATGTTTCTTGTGCAGTAAGATAACTGTATAGATATGTATACATGTATTGTATTTGTCATATAATTTATCCTATCTAGCATGTATTAGATTACCTGTCATCTAGGGGTGGGGGGCGGGGGGAGGGAAAGGAAAAGCTTTGGAAAAAAAAAAAAAGTTTTTTTTTTGCAAAGGTCAATGTTGAAAAGTCACTCATATGTTTTGCAAATAAAAAGCTTTATTAAAAAAAAAAAA